>JAODLL010079810.1:10000-15760 GCA_026546735.1 Forbesichthys agassizii | reverse complement strand
AAGTTTGGGGTCCCTTGCTGGAGCTGCTGCCCCCGCGACCCGACTCCGGATAAGCGGAAGAAGATGGATGGATGGATTCCATGAAAACCAAGTATTTCTAGTTGTTTAGTAGTAAGTCTTTCAAAGTGGACTGTTAGCATCCTGGTCTGTATTGGATAAAAACGGGAGAGGGGCGGGGAAACATATGTTGCATAGATTACCGCACACAGTTTGTTTGGTAACACCCCTATGAGGCCAGCTACGTAGTATCAGCAAAATATTCAAGGCAAGGAACTGTTGTTGATCGCCAGTACGGTACACAAACCGTAAGTATAAGTTTAATGTTCAACATTTGCAGATGATCAAATCTGTAACTCTAGCAGCTAGCCACCTATCTATCATAGCTGTAGCGGCAAGAACGGCTGCGGTTTCGTGCTATGTAACCCTTCATTCATTAATTAATATGTGCTTATGGGTACATGGCTGCTTAGCGGGATGGCAAGGATGGCTGCGATGTTGTGCTAGGAGCAGTAAAGCAGTCGTAGCCTCACGTCAACACAGATACGTGGAAGTTGTGGCGGGGTGGGCAGTGACTTTTTAAATTTAAAGCAACAGTTTGAAATCAGACGTAATCTAAAGAGTCGTTGTATGATGTGCTATTCCACATAAACAATGCGGTATTTTCAACTAAGCTTGTCAACTACATTGCATTGAGAAGTCAAGGAACTGTGTCAACAAGTGAAAAGGAGCATGAAATTACTCCTTTTAATGCACGGCGGGCTCGTGTTGTGACACAGGAGATGCTCACAGCCCACATTATGGGAAGAGAAGTGCTTTAAACGTGGATATAATACTGTTACCGGGTTCAAAATGTCTCGTTGTTGCGTGGTTTCTCTGCTCAAGTGTCAGAATCGGTACTCCAACATGCAACATTGCAACTCTGCAAGTTCTACAGAACGCCGACGGGCCCACCACCGCTAGCAAGCAATTAACGCGTGAGCTTTGCCGGCTAAAGGTTGCGTCAGCGACTGTAAGCTAATACACATTTTTGTCATATTCAGCGAATATCTCCTCACGCTCTGCTAACTGTGTGTTTGTGTGCGGGGGGGGGGGGGGAAGTGTGTGGGTTTTTGGCGGGGGAGCACCCGGCTGCCCATGGCCAGTGACCGCAGGGTTAAATTAAGGTGAATGTTTGTGTGTTTGCCTGAGTGTTCTTGTACGTGTGTGTGCGCGCGTGCACACGCATGGGGGGGAAGGTTTCTGGAGTAACAAAAGCCTTGCACTCTCCCTGACCCCGCCTGGCCAAATGTGCACACACACGTGCACAAACACAGAGCGAGCGCAGGGCACCATTACTATTTAATGCCCACCGTGTGTGTGGTAGGGGAGTTATCTTGGCCACAGTGAGATGGATTTGTATATCGCCGGGGGAAGGAAGTCGTCTGAAAGTTGGAGGCGACCTAGACATCACTGCTCCGTCAGCACAGCGCTCCGGGCCGTCCTTGTGAAAACGTGCATAACCGGGATCGGGTTTCCGGCCTGCCTTCCGCGCGGAATATTCCCGCTTGTGTTCTGCGTCTGCTGATGGAGCGAGCGTGGATGACAACACCACATCGCCTGACCCCATCGCTGCTCTATTTTTAGTGTTTGAGAGAGCAGAATTGGCGTTTTAACGGTGTTATTCTAGTCATTGTCTTTTCTGTTCTGCTGGGCTGTTGATTCACCATTGAAATGGCAACCATAGGATTTTTAATTACTGTTGTCATGGCAATGGGCATTATGTGCGAGCATAACCTGATACCCAGACATGTGTAAAGCCCCATTTTGAGACCTGTAGTAATAACTAACATTACAACGTTGTCAGTGTATTCATCGAGCTAACTCTTGAGTGACTTGACAATGCTTGTGAGCGACATGAGCCTTGAAAGAACGGTCTCCCAGAAGCTATTATACTAGCTACCCTACAGTGCTAAATAATAAACTGTGGATTTAAATGTAATTACAGTTACTCATAATTCCAGTAATGATTATTTATGTAGCTGTTAATCACATTTCAGACTCAAAGGGAGTACCCGTCCACATTTCACTGGACATTTACGGCACCCCCTTTATTTATACCCCCCATATTCCTCCCTCCACAGGAAGTCACCTGTGGACAAAATATAAGAAGTGAAGCCGGTGCCAAGCGGGCAACAACAATTACCACATTTCCAATGCAGTAAATGTGTCTATGCTGATTTGCATGACATTGTAATCGAGCTTTATGTCGTGCTGCGACGTGCGTGTTGGTATTTTAATCCAGACAAATTCCGCAGATGCAGTGTTGCGTTGTGACTTAACACGGCGGTCCCTGGCGCTTCAGCCTGTCTCGACGGCAGCGTCCGTCGGCCCAGAACCGACGAGTCATTGTCTTTCTCCTAAGCCACAGTAATTCATCAGCACTTTGCAGGCTGATTGCATTTTCCACAGTGCAATCTCCGCTGTGTCGTAACAAACTGAGGGGGCGGAACCCCGGGTGACAAAGGGCGATGTGCCCGCGTGCGCAAACGTGCACGTTTGCAAACCTGCGCGGTCAATTTCGGGTGCCTGCCCCTCGCTCCTGATTTGCCCCAGCGTTCTCTCTGAGCTGTGTGACAAGACAAGGAGGCGTAGTTATCGTCGTTGTTTTTGCCTCTCTCTGAGTTGTAAGACATTTTCACGTATGTGGCATTCACCTGAGAGCTGCGTCTTTGATTGCTTTGGACTTCCTGTTCCTGTCTGCGTCCATAAACAAGGACAACAACGTAGGCGTCAGAACGGCTCTCGTCACGCCGCCTCTGTTGGCCAGGCCAGAAGCATGAACACACAAGTCTGTGTGTTTGACACACGTCTAGCTGTCGCCATAGAGCTGGTAGCATACGGGCAAGATGGCAGTTTGTTTAATTTGGAAATGAGAAATGACGCACTGCAGTCTGCGTACATTAGAACTTCTTCCAGCGGTGGGAAAGAATCCAGGGAGACACCTTGAAGGGGCACAGTGTACCTTCTCATGTACTAGTTCAGTGCAGGGAATGTTGCCAAATGCTCCCATATATTTGTCTAATTGTCTTTTCTACCAGTGGTGAACAGGGCAATGGCTATATACTGTGTATATACACAGTATATGCATGCATACATATACACACCAACACACATACATACATACACTGTATATATACTTTGTCACCATTGTGCAGGCTTTCTTCAAGGTCTGTTCCTCCCTAGTAAGTACACTGGAGTGCTTTAGTGGGGAAGTGTACCTGGATGGCTGAAGGTTCACTGATAATGTGTCAATCCGCGGGCACCGTGCGGGAATGCAGTCCGCTATCGTGCAGAAGTAGCCAGGGGGTTGGGGAGAGAAGTCTCCTGAATAGCTCGAGGTTATCCAACCTTGTAGTGTGGGTGGGAGACCGGGATGGTTCTTCTTTATTTTACATCAGGCATATATATGCTACCTCAGCAGAAATACTGGCTTTTAGGAAAGAAATAAACCCATTTGATTGAACGTCATGTTCCCCATATACCTTGAAGAATAATGTGATTTATTTTATTTTTTTCTCCCCCGCTGGGTTGAATATGTGCATATGAACACAAAGAGCAGGTTATGAAATGCTTTTGAGACTAACAGTATGCAGTATTACAAAGTATTATGTGTGTGTGTGTGTGTGTTAGAAATATCTCTTGCATTACGAGTGCCGTACGGCCGTTCAATCCCTTCAATGAGGCTAAAAAGAATAAGATATTAAATGCTTTTACATTTATATGAAAATTTACACAAAACCAATGGAAGTACACGTAAGCTTCAAATCTTATTGAGGAATAATAATATAATATAAAATTATATTTAGGTGCTTCTCTCATCAGAGGAAAGACGCTGCCCTTTGTTAGCCGATCAAACTGCTAATGTGCAACATATCTGTACCACAGACACTATTTAAGACTTTGGCTGTTCAGTGCGCTTGTGGGGTGGTGGGGGTATTGTGGTCTGATCTTATACCTTATTGCCTATTTATCTCATCAACATTTCACAGCATTATGTATACAAACTGTTTTTTTTATTGGGAAATATTATTTCTGGGCATTTCAGTGACCATCTATAAGTTCTTGTGGGCATTCATTGGGTGGGACAAGACAAGTGTATTTTGATTTACAAAGGAAATCTGGCGTGGGATGTGCAGGCGCACTGTTTTTTAAAATCCGAATATTTTTGCGCGCGCGCTTTCTGTGTTTCATTCGTACGCAACATTTTCTTGTGAATTCTACGCACAGTTTTATGAATGAGGGCCCTGTCCACTGAGGCATAGCAAGCTCCAACCGGGGGTTAACTTCTGTGGTACAACTCCAATGGAACAGTGCGCTGCTGTAGTAATTGGATGAAAGTCCTTATGTCACTATATGTTTTCCTGTTGTTTGATTTTTGATTCCATAGTAATGTGACGCTCCTCCTCATATGCGTGGGTGTGACATTGAGCAGGAATGGTCATTTGGGATTCTAGGGGCTCAACACAGCTCAACATAGCCCCGCGATCTCGCCCCTGATCTTGCGAGCTTCAATGTGTTCGAGTAGCAACTGAACTTTCCAATTAGCGTTGTGTTTATAACTATTGTTGTGGTTTAGGTGTGCCGACAGCTAAAACGACCAGAGGTTTCATCCAATCAGTTGCCAAGTTTTTTTTTTTACAGTGCAGCCATTCACGGGCAGTTTCAATGTACGGCTCCCCAGATGGACTTGTGACAACAACTCCTCTGGCATGTCAGGTTAAGATGAACCCATTATTGTTTAGATTTCATTTTTGTTGCTGGTTCTTGTTTTGGCTGTCACGTTACACAGTAAACCCAAGCTCTGTTCACATGACCTCCTCTTAACGGATCAGCCATGCCCTGAATTGTTCTGCGCATGTACATGCTAAAATCATTGTGAGATTAGCGAACTGCCTGCACAGAGCTGATTAGCTTTTACTTTCAGGTGTGTCTAATGACACAGCTTTTAAATCAGATGCGAGTGCCAAGTGAACCGCTAAATATTACTCCGCCACGACTCTCCATAGTGCTGATGTTTATAGTATTAATAGAGTTTAGCACAAAAAGAATATAGTAGCTCAGGAGCGATGCGTACGCCAGGAAAAAAGGCAGGATTGGTGTGGGTGTGTGTGTGTGGGGGGGGGGGGGGACTTTGACAAGAAATAGGAGTTAAATAATGTATATCAAAACATGAGCGCAGTAATTTGGCCGCAGATGGAGAACGGGGTATCGAGGGACTCTCTGAAATGGGCCAGCAAATGGGGAGAATAATTGATAAATTGCAAGACTGCGGTATCGGACATCTAGTCTGTAATGAAGTTGGACACAGATTTAATTCCAGCAATAGCCTTCCTGCACTCCGACAAGGTATGCTCACGTCTTAAAACCCTGTAAACCGGTAACAAATGGCGTGTGTGTAAGTGTGACCACATCACATTGATCTTATGGTTAGTTTTTCTTTGTATTTGCAAATAATTAAAAAATAACACAATATTGTGTTAATATTATTCAATATACAGAATTGAAATGCCTATTTGCCCTATAAGTACCTTGTTAAATCTCCCAGCTTCATCCCATATGTTTGTGAGAAAGAATGCATATGAAATTTGTTATGCATTATTGATAAAACGGATCCAATGAAATGCCATTTTGAAGAACTAAATCGTAGCCAGATTGCCTTTCTCTGAACAAGATGTTAAGCTGCTGTTGCGGTGCATTGCGTTTCTATTCCAACACTTCACC
>JAODLL010079810.1:0-5000 GCA_026546735.1 Forbesichthys agassizii | reverse complement strand
GCTGGCCAGGTTCTCACCTGGTATCAGCAGGTAGCTGATATCTCGTGTTTGCTAACATTAGCATAATGTGACATGCTGTCTTATTTCCTTTATGGTGTTTCTTACCCCAGGGTGCGTTACTGTATTTACACACCCGCCCCCCCTTGCTCACGTACGGTGGAGGGGAGGGGGAAGGGTGGTGGTGGTGGTGGGGGTGGGGGGGCGCTCTCTTTTCTTCTTCTGTGACGCTGACAGATGCGCGCGGTAGCGGGGATCCGCGGCGGTGATTGAGTGGTTCCTTTGTGCCGTGGCGCTCTCAAGGCTCTCAGCGTCTTGCCACATAAACACGTGTGCTGAGCAGTCACGCACACATGCGTGCACGTGCATACGCGCGCGCGCGCACACACACACACGCGTGCACGTGCATACGCACGCGCGCGCACACACACACACACACACGTAAGATGTAAATTCATGTCGCAATAACTCTCTCTCTCTCTTTCGCTCGCTCGCTCTCTCTCTATCTCTCTGGTCTTATAGGCATTACATTCTCCGTGTAGGTGGATGTTTGAGGAATAGCGTCTGCATTTTTTGCACAATTTGTTCTACACCGCCCTGTTGCTTTGTTCTTTGTTGACGTTGGGGGAGCGGTTCTGAAGACCATATCACCCTCTTTTCCCTGCCACACACACACACACACACACACCCCCCATCCTCCACGGCCTTCATCCTAATGTAGGTTAAGCTGCGTTGTTAGAGGCCATGAGAGAAAGAAGTCATGCTTTTCACCACGGATAAGTGCCTGTGTGAGAGGAGGGAGAGGAGTTGGGCTTGACACGTTCTCTCCTGCGACCGCCCCCCTACCCCCCCCCCCCACTGCCTTTTCTCCTGCCCTCCACCCCCCGTCTTTTTGTATTCCATTCCATTAATAAAGAGGTTTAGGATAGATGCCCTCCGAGAGGGCGGGAGTGGTGGGGGAGAGAGAGGGGGAGAGAGAGAAAAGTACAGTTGGAGGTCTCGTCTCACCGCCGTCACCTGTCTGCCTTGGCGTCACCACGCTGTGTGCTGAAGGGGGGGGGGGCGGGGGGTATTGAGTCGGGGAGGGGGGCGGAGAGGGGTTCAGAATATTTACCTGGAAGCCCTGCAGCCTTTATCAAAGTGAAGCCGAGGAGAACCCTGCAATCTGCTGTTTCTCCGCTGGTGGATGGTTTGTAAGGGTTATGGGGCAAATAACACAGGAGGAATGTGCGTTCTGACAGCAGCGGTACTGTAACTTCTATTATTAAGTTAATACGGCAGCATAAAATCCTGGGAAAAAGTGATGACTCAGTCCGTATTCATTACGGTGCTTGTGTTATTTAACACTATAGTTAATTTGGTAGACTTCACCCAAAAAATAAAATACATTAAAAAAATACATAAAAGAGGCTCCGAAGATGGTGGTTTGTCCTAGCGGAACATTCAGCAGGGACTGCTTAAGAAAGTGTTCCACTCTCCACTGATGAAAAATATCTGCAGACATGTATAAAGCCAGCACTCCCAGCGGAGAGCAGTTTGGCATTTTTGTTTTACCGACATCCCCGCCGGCTCCGTTTTCACAATGCCTGTAATTTATCGACTCTCTCTCTCTCTCTTTCTCTCTCTCTGCTTCCCCACCTTTCCTCGGACCTCCCAGACACAAATATCTCCCTGGTCCCTGCACATGCCCTGCCTTAACACCGCTCTACTATATATGCATCCACAAGAGTTATGTGCATCTTGCGAGCATGAATATATTTTGCATTTGCTGTCAGAGCTCGGGTCTGCAGTGGTCTCATTTGCTCGGCCTGGCGAATCCTAATATGAAACTTGTGCCCTAAACGCCACCCTCTACCCCCCTCCATTTTCCCATTTTCTCCACCCTTCACAACCCCCCCCCCCCCATCTCTCTCCCCTGTCCAACCTGCGGCTGACCCTTGTATCATATCCAATTCTCCGTTTCACAGCTTTACTGCCGACACTGCTGAGCGCAGGGAACATTATCCGCATATTCAGGCTCAGCGCTCTCGCAGGATGGCTTTCTGCCGATTTGCTCTTTGCATGCGCGGCCATGTTTGCGGGCTCCGGAGGTCAAAAGGCTGGGAATCGTCCCCGTTAGCCTCTCGTGAGTTCCATTAGCTCGATCCTCCGTTGCAAGGCAAAAGTGCAGCTAATACCGCGTTTCTTTTATTTATGAACAAGCACCCGTGGAGGAATCCATTATGTTCACTGGCCAACGTAGGAGCTGGCTCTGGATGTGATACGCAATCCCAAAGAGTTTCTACTCCGAGTCCATTCGATTCTAAATGCGTATCCGTGGATCAGAGCCTTGGGAATTGCGTACTGACTTCAGCGCGCGGCTACTGAAATGCAGGATCCACGCACTTTAGCAGGCATGGCGCAGGGTGAAAGAGCAGGCCTGGTTAAAAAGATGTTCGCTTTGACAGTGATGTAACCCGAGTGGTTGATTTTGATGTTGATGTCATGGATAGATAGGAAGCAGTTAGTCTTGGGGATGTGGGGTCTGGCTTTGAGCCTTAAGATAAACATTAATCCCTCATGTCATTAATTGTGTAATAAGTGTCGCTGCCACCCCCAATAAACTTGTCTATAGGAGAGAGAGCGAGAGACGGCACCGTGTGTGTGTGTGTGTGTGTGTGTGTGTGTGTCAGTTCAGAGGTGTGTGTTTAAACGCAGCGGCAACACAGGAGAGATGAGTGGCACCTGCGTCAGCACTAAATGACATGCTGCATGCTGGCAGTACATTTACAGCATAGCTTAAACGATGCCTTCATGCTACCTGTGTCATATCACACGCTATCCCTCTGGTGCAGGGTGTCCGTGCTGACATGTCTTGATGCTTCAATTTACATGTCTATGGTTTCCTTGTACAGCCTGGAGGTAGGCAGGCAGACAGGCATGGAGTCAGACAGACTGACAGACAGGGAGGCAGACAGACTGACAGGCAGGGAGACAGACAGACAGACTGACAGACAGGGAGGCAGGCAGACAGACAGGGAGTCAGACAGACTCACTGGCAGGCAGACAGGCAGGCAGGGAGGCAGGGAGCTAGTGGCGTCAGCTGAGATACATGATACCTCATGTCCGAAGATTGGCCCATCGTCCTGTCATCCACCTGTGCTATTGAGTAACGGCTGTCCATCATCAGGTTCCGTCGTTTGGCTGTGCTCCTGTGTTTATCTGAGGCCCTGCTCATCCATTAGCGCCTTCCTCCTGTCTGTCTGTCTGTCTGTAACCCATCCAGCGGGCTGGCTACGGGATGAGGCGCCTCCATTATTTATTCAGCACCACTTTGCCAGGCGACCCGAGTCAATTGAGACGCCGGCCTCGTTTCGCAGCGACAACGTTGTTGCCGAGACGTTGCACTCCTCCCCCCCACCCCCCCCCGCCCCCACTAATAAGCCCCAGCTTGAGCACGCAAAGAAGAAGAAGACGACAGCTACAATGGCCTGCAAACCCGCGGCCGCCCAGCGAAGAAGGGAAGGTCAATGGAGAGTTAGGGTAGCGCCGCGCGGTTCGCCGGGCAAGGGGCTCAATATCCCCTAAATGGATGTGGCCGCGAGAGCAGAGAGATTGTTTTTGGCTCGGATCATAGCAATAGCTTATCTCGATGTGGGGGGGGGGGGCAGGGTGTGATGCATTGGCCGCTCATGAGAACAGACACACATCTAAAACCAGTGGGGGGGGAAGGGGGTGGGGATGGGGGGGGGGGGGGAGGAGGGGAAGAAAGGAAAGATGGGGAGGAGGTGGGGAAGAAGAAATATGGGGGAAGGGGGAGCGAGACAAGGCGTGGGGGGGCTGGACAGTGTGTGTGTGTGTGTGTGTGAGTGCGTATGCAAAGGCCGGCACAAGATTTTACCTCGAGTAAGTTCATCATAATTGTCCTTCCTCAGCTGAATGCTGAGTCTGTACATCACGTGTATACGCACGCGCACACACACACACACACACACACGCTCACACTTGCTCCAGTGTGTTTGCTGCCACACCAGCCACGCATTAAAGAGAAAGATGCTCGCAGTTATTGCCAGGAGGGTGATTTAGCATGGAGGCGTTTTCCCACCATATTGATTAAAGGACAGTGTGTGTGTGCGTGGTACGTGCGTTTCCCTTCCGTTTCATTGGTCTTTCTCATATTCCAGTACGTATAGTGAACCCTGTATTTAATTTCCGTCTCCACTCCTTTAATTTCTTCCCGCTATCATAACGTTTCCCAATAAACCCACTCTTTACTCTCTTTACTCTCTTTACTCTCTCTCTCTCTCTCTCTCTCTCTCTCTCTCTCTCTCTCTCTCTCTCTCTCACTGGTTGGTTGCATGAGAGCACAGTTGGCTCCTGAGGAGGAACGAGGGAGAGCGAGCGAGAGGGAGAGAAGAGATAGAAGGGAAGAGAGGAGGGCATCTAAGAGAGGTGGTTTCAAAGCCGTGGGTTCTGTGGTGTTCAATAGCTGCGGCACTCCTCTCCATCTAACCAAACATTTGCACGGCCAAAATAGACGTAGGCCTACTTAGTTCAAGTAGCAAGCATGCACACGCTCGCGCTCGCAAAGCATCCACCATTAGCAGTGGGAGAGCACTGCTAATCCCGCACAGCACAATGTACACTAAGGGGGAGATTAAGGACCCTTTGTTACACTTAATACCCACGGAACACCTGAGCCAAGACACACACACACACACACACACACACACACACAGACACAGACACGCACACTCAGACACACAGACACGCACACAGACACGAAAACTCAGACACTTAGACACACATGCACATGCACATGCACACGCACACTCACACACTGACACACACACTATATATGCATGGGGATACATTTTTGACTCGGCCCAAAATCAGATTGGGCAGACGACGGTCAGCGGTGACGGTCTTAATCACTGGAAGGTGTGTGTGTGTGTGTGTGTGTGTGTGTGTGTGTGTGTGTGTGTGTGTGTGTGTGTGTGTGTGTGCGCGAGCGCGTGGGTAAG
>JAODLL010079789.1:0-15760 GCA_026546735.1 Forbesichthys agassizii | reverse complement strand
TAAAAAATTACACACGTATGATAAAGACCATAAAATATCCATCTTTTTTTAAATGATGTCTTAGCTGTGAAAAATATAAAGAAACTGGTATACATTCTGCCATATTTGCAAAGTGAGGACAGTTTTTTTTTTTGTGTGTGTATAACTCGTTGATTTTAATGTGCAAAAAAGTAGCAACACTTCAACAAATTGTGCATGTTATTTTTGTACAATATCACTTCTAAAGAAGGATGATGGAGCATTACGCTTTGTTAAGGTACCTGAGATTGATTGACTGTTGAAATGGCCTTTCTGTTGCCCTATTTTCAAGATGGGAACAAGACTCAATTTCAATTTAACGTGAAAAATTCTGTCATTTGAGGGGCTTGTTTATTTGTAGGTAGAGAGCTTGCTGATATTTGTCAATTTGCCCACGTTCATTATTGATTTATTAATTTCTTGTGTCTATACATTGCATATAACACCTTACATTAAAAAAAGCCGTGTAGGTCTATCAAACCTCTGAGATAGTTACTCATTTATTTATTTTTGCCTATTTTTCTCTTTGGCCAAGTTAGTTTTTAGGTGCAAGACAATTGCAGACCAAATCAAATTACAAAATGGTTTGTTGACTTAAAACATTGTCTTGTTATAATTATGGTTGATTAATTATATGCCCCCCGCCCTCGATCGGCCCTAGGTGCTAGATTTTATCCATCACACTAAATGCTTTTTTTTGTGTGTGAAATGTTTGCTGTGCATCAATCTGTCATATGGTCTTGTAATATGGCTTATTTTTTAGATTGTTTTCAAAGCTAAACGATTTAGGCCTAAGTGATTATTCTGTCAGTCTCTTGGTGTAATTTTGATAAAGGATGCCTTTTGAATTTAATGAGTTGTCTGATGGCGATCTTGAAGAAAATCTACTTGTTTAAATGCCATTTTGAAACTAATGACGTGTATTTTTTAAGACTGTAACGTTTCTCTGAGGAGCTTGGTTTTCTTGCATGTGGTAAAACAAGGCGGCAAAGAGATTCCGTGGACCTGAGATAGTTTGAACAACTGTTTGGTAACTACAACCCACTGACATTCTGCTTGTGGCATTGCTGTGTATCCTTTTATATTTTATAGCATTACCATGTACAGTGGAGTGTATCACCAACAGCCACCTCCAGTCTTTTGCAAACATCAAAGCACACAGCGCTCATATTTATAGATTTTATGCCCATGCTTGCATTATTTGAGACTTTAAGTAATGTAATTATTTGGAGATCTTTGTTCTGAGAAAAGTGATCAGTTTTGGTGAGCTTGACCCACTTGAGGCCATAGTATTGACCCACACCTGCAATACCAAACTGTTTAATTTGTAATGCTTTTATTCTATCAGCTTCACACAGTTTACTACTTAACCTACTGACCCTTCCCCCACCCCATTCCCCACAATTATGTTTCAATATGCTGTGCATATAGACATTACACAGCTGGGTTCTCTTTACCTGGAAAATTGTGTAGTCTATTGTACCTTTTGGGAAACAATAGTGTATATCTCTGCCTTTTGACAGTCTTAATTATCTTACCCTCTGGAGAACTTGACTGATGCCCTTAGACAATGAGTATGTTTAAAGGAAAAAAGGTAATATTTTGCAAAATGTATCATTCCAATAAAGTTTTACTTGTTAAGACTATCTCTGGGTCATTAGTAAGCACTAGCATCATCTAGCAACATAATGTAAATATTCAAAAGATGCTCATAAATAGCCTAATGCTAATTGTATTTTGGCTAGCTCCTCCCAACATGTGCCCGTGCTGTTTAGTAAATGATTAAAAGCAGTTATTTCAGTAGGATATATGGTGTCAGTTGACGTGACAGTGATATAGCCCAACCTAAGCCTAATGTTCTGTCTCGAGTCATAACTAAAATGGCCATTTGTGAGCGTGGGCTAGGTATCTTGCATGATGCTAAGTTAAAAGCCTCTTCTCCAACTGTAGGCTTTTCTAAACCTTGACGTAGAGTAATAAATGCTAAACCCCGGTGCGCTAACCATGGGCGCTAACCTCGGGTGCGCGCGCGTCTATGGGCGTAATTTCCACCTTAAATCTTTCTCGTGGTGAAACTTTTTCCTGTATTTCAACCGGTCTACCTTAAGCGCACACGCAACGCAGGCGTACAGCGAGGTTTCCGTTTCTAGCCGGGCTCGGACCGCGGTTCAAGAAAACACGGTCTTTGCGAGGTTGACGCACTAAAGATAAAGCAAACGAACACAACGAGCATAATGTCTGAATCGAAGTATCGCGAATGGATTTTGGACACTATCGACTCGCTGCGGTCGCGAAAAGCACGACCAGACCTTGAGAGGATTTGTCGAATGGTCCGGAGACGACATGGGTCCGAGCCAGAACGAACCTGCGCAGAACTCGAGAAACTGATCCAAGAGCAAACTGTGTTGAAAGTTAATTACAAAGGCTCAATTTCATACCGCAACGCTGCTAAGGTTCAGAGGAGAAGCAGGAAAAAAGACGATGTAACGACAAGACGGACTGTGGAAGAAGCCAGTCATTCCGATGTGAGCAACGGGGACAGCGCACTCGGTCCCATTGACCAAGATGAGACTGAGGATTTGGAGGTAACGCGAGGAAACCAACTGTGTCCTACCGTCGCACGTTACATGCATAATTATCATCACGGTAAACTAACAGGTGAAAACGGTGCGAGTATAATCGTGGTTTGTAAAGCGGTTTCTGTACGGGGATTGGTGACGTGAGTGAATGCAAGTGCACCCAAAAAACTGCCGCAGACGGGGAGCGGCTGTACCTCGCACGAACGCTATCGAGGTGGAAAAAAAAACCCATCAACAATGGAAGCTGCGCGTGCTGTAGACTCTTTGCGGCGCGCGGGGCTGAAAACCACTTTAAGACAAACGTCGCGAACGAAAAAAGCGATACGTGGGAGAAAAGTTAGCAACGGTCCCGTGTACAACAACGCCGAGCCACCATTATTACAAGGCGAAAGCGCTTTTCAAGCTCAAACTCGGCGTTGCGTTGGGGCGGGGGATGATCAGGAGGAGGAGGGGGGCGAAGAGAAAAGTCAGACAAACACCATGGACGTAGCGAGACTGACGGGGACGAACGCTACCGGGGTCTTTTTTTTTTACAGTTACACACGAGGGGTTATCTGTCGCGCACAAACAACACGACCGCGTCCATTGTTCCGTCGCGAAGAACATTGACCCGGTGCAAAGTCGAAGTAGGCTGCTCGAGGCTGCCTGCTAGGAATTCGCTACATCGCCGTGCTCGGCCGCGGCTCGAGCACGGGGAGCGCTCCGCGAGACCGTAGAATGGGGAGGTCTTTCGCGCGACTCCAGAACTCCACGCGCACTTCTGGTGAATTTTTTTTTTTTTTTTTTAAACCGTAGGCCTTTATATGATATGTGTTAGAAATAACACACAAGCAGGCCTAGACAGGAATGCACCAACTCACCAAGCGCGTCGATGGCTTTTTTTCTGAAGGGTATATTTATGTTGAACGCAGAACGAGCACCGATAATAGTATTTTTTCACGTAGCTCTTTGTCAAAATGAAAGTTATGACATATGGTCCGATGGCGAATTGCCATAAGTATCTCTTTTTCAGAGGTGCGGGGCGGGCTTAGTTGCGCGCTTGCACACGCGTCTATCTTGGACACGCAGTCGCACAAAACCTCGAAGCTCATGTTCAGGGAAGCATCGACAAAACCTCTGTAAATTAATTGCGTAGGCCTACTCGTCTCAAAACTGCTCACGCCTATTAGATTGTGTTAAATTCTAACAATAATTTGTTTAACAGCCGAATGCGGTCGAAGGGCGCATAGTCTATGCCGGAATGCGAGTGCATATCATGTGCACCGCGGAGAGCTTTCAAAGGCAATTATTTACCACGCAGTGGTAAAATTGCGACATTTCTGCGAGCGCGTTTCATGTGACATACACACGCTACAATCAGCACAGAGTCATGACAGCATTTTACTGTAACCTTGCGAGGATTGCGTGGTCTACCATCTCTATTATACAAGCAGTTGTTCACTGATGTATCGTTGCCGTGTATCAGCAACACATGAATCAGAGAAAAACATTGCTTACAGAGAAATGAATGCACCAGTCAAGTCATATGCTATAAATAACTTAATTTCTGATAGTGGGCTGGCACTTCAAAAATGAAATGTCTTAAATTATACCCTCCCCATCTTATGCTCCCCATACATTGATTGAAACATAAATGAAATTAACACTCTGTCCCCAATATCATTTTCATTATTATGACATTATTTTATGTAACTAGAGTAGGAAAGCCCAGATTGTGAATGTAAGGCTGCTCCTGTGCCCTTGCATTGCAGGCAGATGGCTCTATGGTTATGGACACAGACAGTAATGCAGATGAGGAGGGGGCAGACGAGAGCCAGGATGGCCCCTCTCCCAGCAACACGTACGATGATGGTTCTGCCGCGCGCTGTGCCCCTGCCCACGCCTTCTCTGCCCCATGCTCTCCTGCTAGCTCTCGGTCAGGGCCCGGCCCCAGCACAGGCACCAGTCTGGATTGTGTCTCCCAATGGAAGGCTAGCGAGAGGGCCAGCTCCTTACCACCCCCGAGTCCCAGGGCCCTTCTACACAATGACTGGGCTGCTGATACTCCTGACTGCCCAGTAGAGCGCCAGCACCCAGGAATGCAGAAAGACAAAGGTATTCATAGTGGCCGCACTCCCATTATGCACATTCTGTGTGTTGCTGCTATTGGCTGGATCACAATAGACATCCAAGCTCAGTGTCTAAAACCCTAAGAACAATTCTGTATTGACTAGAATCTTTAATAAACTACTGAAAACACCTTGACAACATCACTGCAACTTTAACCTCAATGGTGGCCATTTTGTTTTTTTAAATACAACCTCACAACAAGGTATTTTAGAATTTTCACGTACAAATGTATGTATGTTGGTCTTCGTTGGTTGTTGATGGTTTTGCCGTACACACCATACAATCCACACAATTTCATGTGATATGATCGTTAACATTATTGTTAGAGTCCATGGCAGGTGTCGCGGTATGTGTTACACTAGCTGCTGCATATACTACATCTGGTCCGCTGTGTCTACAGGAGTCCTGAAGCCTGCAGGTCAGCCTTTGGCCACCAGTCTATGTGTCCTAAAGAATGCGGTGAAGAAAGAACTTGGGGGAAGGACAGAGGACAGCGGCCTTTCCTCTGACCAGCTGGTCCCAGACAGTGGGACAAAAGTGGTAATTTTCCTATATTTCTCCCAGTGATTGACTAGTCCACTCTCCATTTCTATCCATTCCGCACTGTGATTCCCACCTTGTTCATTTTTGTTTTCACTCTTTTGTGTATTTGCTTGTTGTGGCTGACAGGATGACACTGCAAAAATGGATAGAAGACCACAGACATTGCCTTTGCCCTCGGACAACTGTAAGTTTTTTTTTTTCTTCTAAGTCCACTTATAACCCATTGCATCATTTTAAGAGCTATAGAGTCAATATGTTAGCTTTACTTCAACAGCCTGAATGGCTGATAGCTGATGTAGAAAATGTTTTTTTGTTATTGTACCATTGTAAAATATTGCTTCTGATATATTGAACAAAATTCAGATGCAAGGAAGTCCTACATGCAGTAGTGTACTCTGATGTGTGCGTACTTGCACAACAATTACATTGATTAGTTGTGATACATGGATAAACAATACTGATATACGTCCATGTATTGATGTCATTTTTATTTTTATATTTGCCCACATGTGGCATTGCAAAACACATTTCAAAAATACATGTCATGGTGATTCAGGGATCATTTAGTTGTTTCTTTTCTTTTTTTTCCAATAATAATCTTCACAAACACAACACCCCAGCAAACATCTATGATATCACCACTATCTCTGTTAATGTTTGAATATCATACTAATAACGAGGCATAGCACCTTTGCGTGATATTTAATTTGCTACGGGAAAATAAACTGGAAGAACTGATTTAATAGTAGTATTATAATAAGTAACTGAATGTGTAACACTGCACTATTAGCCTGATTTTCTTATTAACAAATCATAACACGTACAGTACTATAACCAAGCATGTCCTCCCGTGTTGATTGTAGGTGCTAACTTGAAAAAGAAGATGGATATGGCATTTTTCCCAACAGCTGAGGACAGCCTAGTGAAGGATGGGGAGGGCCATGATGTGTAAGTATCTGGACTGGCTAAATACAGGTCCACCCCTTTTCACATTTTAGAGTATCTGTCGGGTACGAACACCAATCTCTTGTGTATTTCAGGTGACTTGTCCGCCTCAAACGTAGTACATTATGCTTTATTGTTATTATTTTGATTTAGTAATACAGTAGATCATGTTTGAGTCATATATAAGTTTCTAAGACAGATCTCAAATCACACACAGGCAACATCTCACCTTAAAGTATGTAATGAATTAGTCTCACAGAGCCAGCCTTTACCTACATAGTCTGGGACACAGTGCTGGCTAACTGCGTCAGTACCCGCCTACTTGACAAGCGAGGTGCAGTATTTTGATTGACATGCACAACGAACAACTACGTAACTTAAAGATTAAGTCAGATGTTAAAATTACAATGAGGAATTAATTGGCAAACTAAACAGGACTCAACAACAGGAAATACATGTTTAATTTTAAATTAGTAAATAAAGCAGTGCACTAGTGTCGCACCAGAAATTATGGATGCATACCATGCTAACAGCCAATGGAAATCGACAGTATTACTTCCCGAAGGTCAGAGAGTCCCGTGTCAAGTTTACAGGGGTATATGAGGTGCTTATGTGACGTAGTAATAATGGACGGAAGAGGCTGAGACTATTAATTTTTTTTTTTTGTGGTTACAGTTTTTGACTACCTTTAATAACCCATTCTCCCTCCAGCTCTGTGAAAAAGGAGAAGATGAGCCAGAATTTATTGCAGTGGAGTGTAGCAGACGTGGCCAGTTATTTTTCTGCTGCAGGCTTCCCAGAGCAGGCTGTGGCTTTCCGGACACAGGTTGGTGCACTGCAATGAGCTGCCACAGGGGGGCTTGACACACACTGTGTGGATGTGCTTCATCTCACCTTTGGCCGTCATGAATTCATAATTGACCTGTTGTACATTGCAAATACCACACATTTTGGTTTATTGATTTCAGGACAAGAAACATTAAGGAAAGTCTCTTAGTACATAACACTATTAATATTGTCCTCTTGGCTCAACAGGAAATTGATGGGAAGTCCCTTCTCCTGATGCAACGCAGTGACGTGCTAACTGGCCTGTCAATCAGACTTGGTCCCGCCCTCAAGATCTATGAGCGGCATGTAAAGATGCTTCAGAGAACCCACTTTCTGGAAGAAGAAGACCTCTGAGACAGTGAACTCAGCGGCACTCGCCTAGAAAAGCTGGCACTGCTGCCCAGACCTCATGTGCACACAGTGCCCTTTATGACCTGCAACCTTTTACCCCCCACTTCCACAATATCACGGCTGTGTGTAGACTAGCACACCGTGGCTTTGTTTGACTGACAATGAGGACATCAGCCCTACCTCTCATTGTGGTCTTGACCGAATGGTTTTCATATCATCCATTTGGCCTTGCACACTCATTGACATGGAGCACGCCGGGCGCTGGGTCTATTTTAACATGGAGTAAGGGGGAATTTTGACGCAGCCACCGAGAAGGACTCAATCATGCTCCAGCGGGACCACCTGTGGACCAGTGGAGCCGCGACAGCAGCCGGTTCCAACTGCAGTGTCGTCATAGGCTCACAAGTAAAATGGTGGGCTGCTTGTTGTTTCCTGTAGTTAAATGGCACCTCATAGCCCAGTATGGTACTGGCACCTTCTTTGTTCATTCAACAACAAGCACACCTTTTATATATATAAAAAAGGTAAACCATTTGGAAGTTGTATAATTGTCTTAAATGATGGAAAATGTCTCTTAAGAGAAGTGTTGACTAAGTCAGACCTGGTATTTCATGCATCATAAAGTTGACTCTCTCATACCATCGCTGCTGATTGCACATTGTGTCAGCCATGTCTTGGTGTTAAAACCTATATGAAACATTACTACCTGCTGGTAAGGCAATATAATGTAATGGCAATTGTTCATATTCCTTGTTCATAATTTAGAAATTCCTGTATTCATTGGTTATGGTGGTTATGACACACAGCTGCAGATGGGTATGTCCAGAAAATGGATAGCCCAGTGTTTACCAGTATGGACGAGCAACCCAATGTGATTGTCTTGGAAAATGTTATGTAATACTTAAGAAATTGTTTTAAAAATGTAAACAGTTCACTGCCCTTTCACTGGGCATATATTTTGATCAAATGCAATATTCCATGTAATCACTATAATTTGTCTTGTCTTTTTACATCTGTGTTGTGATCTATGATGTCACTTTGAATGGTGAAATTCCATATAAATTACATTACCTGTAATGTACTGTGTTTTTTCTCATTTTTCTTTATATTGTTTTTTTTTTTAGTACATACTTCTCACTTGGTCAAAAATTAAACTCATCCCTTTTCAGTTAACTTGTTTAATATTTATTACCCTCGTATCCATAGTTAGCCTGAAAACGATAAATATTTCAATGAGTCAGTGTCACTGTGAAACCCAACCGTCACACCCTGAGGGTGTGACGATAGGTCTAATAATGTGAATACTAGCTACTACAGACGCTCAACAATGTTTTCTCTTTAAAACATTTCTCATTCAGTTATGGAGATAATGGTTTATGAAGTAGATACAAAATATTGCAAAAGCTGAAGTCAATGTGTACTTCCAATTTATGATATACGTATACATGTGATATCCTTGCTCTGGAATTGTAAACATTAACTACTTTTTTGTCCATATACAGAAACAAGAGAAGTGACTATTCTATCCACTGGGCTGAATGTCATCATGTTTAGAGAATACTGGAAAGTACATTTTCTAGTTCAAAACTGATTTATAGCACTAATACAAAGCTAGATAGTTATGGAAACTAAGCTATGAAAATACTGTGTAAATTAGGCCAGTTGACGATTTAATGTTAGCAAAACAACATACTTTACTGCTTCTTTAAAGATCACAACCAACCACATAATTAACATTTGGTTAAATTAAGACTCTGATAAATAGACCTTCATGTAAGACTTGCTCTAGGTCTCAGTCCTACAATTGACAATGCAACTGAGGAGGACCACTCATGGAGTGACGAATGCATCTACACGGAACATAGGCCTACGAGTCCTCATGATTCACATCTGGAACTGGAACTTATCCAGCTAGCTGCAGGGACTGATCAGGCATAGGCCTACTGATGTGCATGGTGAATAGTCTGGTCTCTGCAGGCCTACAATATAAATGGCAGTATGGAGGAGCGCAGGGTAGGGTAATCATGGAACTCCTTTACATAGCCACGGTGCTTTCCTTTGGCCCACACAGTCATCTGGATGAAGCCCACAACGGTGAAGAAAGCTACAGGCACACATTGGGTCATCACTGTAAAGCCAACCCACGAGCCCACCTTTAAATAAGCACAAGACAGAGAGTACACTTAGGTAGTAATACTACAAGATCACCAGCAGATGGCAGCAATAATGTATTAAACTGCAAGGAGAAGTACTAGATTATGGCTAGCCTTATTTTATTTTATTTTAGTATCTTGTACTCGTTTAATTGTTTATTTTACACAAGATTGTAAAGTTATTATTAGGAAAATTAGTAGAGGCTTTCAGCTGGGAGTTACCAGCAGAACCCCACCAAACTTTTAAAGCAAAATATTCTGCAAATTCAGATCCAGTTTCGGTTACACTTATTGCATCATTTGGTGACCTCAAGTCCTCAAACACAAAACATGGTTGAGCTCCTACTACACCTATTTTACCAGAGACAAGTAATAAGAAACTAATTAAATGCCCAGAACACCACATTTGCTCATTGTTAATTGTTGATACCTTGTACAAACAATACATATTTTATTGTTTATGTTTAAAACAAAACATTTTTGTTATTCCATTTGTGTTTTTGCTCACCTCATAGGTATAGTTTGGACAAGAAACCAAGGCAAAAATCCACGTGAAAGGGTTCCTTGTTGGATAGGGAATCTTCTTGGTTTTGGAACCTGAGATGGGGAATGTAAATAAAAATGTTGTTTACATCAGATAACAGTGACCCATATAAGCAAATTGCCAAGACAGTGACCGCTTACCTGGATGTTTGAGGTTGCGGAGTGCAACATGAATCGAGAAATTCCCAAGTTGACAGAACTATGGGGGAAAGTTAGACCAGTGCCCAAATAGGATTACTATCAGGCTTGTAGGCTCTTCAAAATTGTGACTGATAATACTAACTTCTACTGACATACTTACCAAGAAAATGTAAAGTGCCGATTTCACCTGCTGCTGGCCATAATCTGTGGGTATGTATTACATTATAGACGACAAGATTTACCATTGTAAATTGTTAATATGGACACCACTGTGCTCTTAACTTACAGGGTGGAGTATAGAGAGGGTGGTTGATGTAGTAGGCCATCCAAGCTGCAAAGCACCAGTAATAGCCACAGTTCTGGAATAGATGGGGGACTATATTAAGGTAAACACTCCACTTACATAGTGTAACATGGTATAGGTACTCAGAAACAGAACGCTGTCAAATTGTATATATAGAACTCTTCACCTTAAAAATGTTTCTGAGTGGCATGGTCCCATGGGAAATACGATGAACAAACATTGTTTCCAGAATCCTCTTTATGTAGTGGAAGGAGTGGCACATGCAGGCCAAGCTAAAGAAAGAGAGACATGATAATGTGGCATAGCTATCACTCATCTTGTTTAGCTATGATTAATACACCACTTTGTGGCAGTGCAAAGTATTGTACTTGGCCCGGACTCAAAGTAATCACAACAATAGACTTAACTACTATGTTTGTGAAGATCTGTGCAAAGCCGAGGATAGTGGAAAACGGTAACAAGAGGACAACAGATCCTTAATAAAGAATTGTAAGCTGACACTCACTGTACAACCCAGTGCTTGCTGCTGGTGAAGTCATATTTAGGAGCATAAATGAATGGCAGTCGGAAGTAGAACATCAGATAAATGAGAAGAGGACCAGCACACTCTGTCAGGAACACCTACAAAAAGGCAAACTATTGGCAATAGATACTGTAGGGAAACTATTAGCAAGATCAATCAACACAGTAGCCCATTCGCTATGTCTACTAAAGAGCATTCTGTCATAAAGACACAATATTCAACAAGTGCACAATTCCTTGCCCCTGTCTTAAGTCCCCAGTTTTCTTAGTTTATATTTGTTGAGCAAATTTAAAATATAAAAACTTTCAGAGGGACCAAATATAGTATTCAAAATACTGATGGTACTATTGTAAAAAGTATATTTTGTAAGTTACAATTCGTACATTTCAACACACAATTACAAACTAAATTGGGGAAGATGTTTTCAGCAGGGTGAAGGAATATAGCTAACATGATATGATCAAGAGAGGCGGGACAGCTGACGTGAAGTCAGTGGTGATGAAATCGACCTCTGAATCAGCAACTCAGCCAGAGCCCTGGCTCAGCATGGCTTAACACTAGCAACTGTGGATCGCTGCTCTGGTATCATCAAGCTAAAGCAGTGCATTGCCACTTGAGGGTGGCTATAAGGACGGAGAATGCAGAGGTTGAACGAACAAGGGTGTGTAAATGAAAGGTAGCTGAGAGGTCAGTGGAATAAACACCTGTGGAAGAAATGGGGCCATGAGATTATATGTCCTCTGACAGAAGATAGGGGCTGTGGGAGGTGAGAGAAAACCTAACCACAGCACAGTGCATCTATATCTGTCACAGAGGCTGGGATATTTATATGCGATTGATTGAGTGGGTGAGCGAGTGCGCCAAGTTCTATTTCAAATGCAAGAATGTAAATTAGTGCGTTTTGTTTTGTGTGTTTGTGTGTGTGTGTGTGTGTAAGCAGGTATACTCACAGTTCCCCATGTAACCTGGGAGCCGAGGTCACTGAAGTAGAAACTGGCAGTGGTTCCTACAGGAAGAGTCTGGAGAACATCTTCGTCCTTCAGACACTTGCCCTCTTGTAGACAGAAAATGTTCAACATCGACAAAGATCACACAGCATAACATTCTGTTACTTTGTCAGTAAGTTGTATGTAATTACCATAGGCTATTAGGATCAGATAACAATGAATTATATATATATAAATCATTTGATAGACTTACTTGGATCTAGGCGCAACGATTGTCTGGCTGGATACCACTTTGGATCTGATTAAAAGAAAAGAAAATTAATATAGTTCATATATATATATATATATATATATATATGTGTGTGTATATATTACAATAAAAACATTATATATATATATATATATATATATATATTACAATAAAAACATTAAAAAAAAATATATATATATATATACATTGTTAAAAAATACTCACTTGATTTGTGAAAAAGTGCTTTAATATCTAAAACTGTAGCAGTTGGCTCCACCTGTGAACATAGAGATTGTTCATTTGAAACATTATATTCAATCTGCATATAAAGTCAGGGTATAGTAACACTAACTAATAATTGTATTAAGATACATATTGCAAAAAGAAGGGTTTCTCCAAAAACAATGAAAATATAATACTTGATTACTAATATGTTGCCAACAGTACTTTTCCCTTTTATACTTCTTATTTAATTTGCACATATCCGTTTTGATATATCTAAGCATGTCTGGTATGCATGCTTGATTTTTCCTGCCAGTTGAGCTAATACAATAAAGCTATGTTAGACAATCAAATAAGACAAGATAATCCATATGATGAAAGAGGAATTTTCACCAAAAGTCAATCTTAATATAAGTGTTAATGGCTTGGGAAAAAAAAGTGTATTGGCTTCATAAAGTCAAAAGAATGTAATATCCCTAAAAATATTTGAAAGGGATTAATTGAGAGGTGACTAACTGTAGTAATTTAACACATACTGTATGTCCTAACTCCTAGGCACGCTTTATCGTGTTATTTTACACGCCTTGTGGAGTTTGTAATTCTAATCAGACCGTGTAACTTAATAGCCATGGTGAGGTTTATCCCACTAAATAATCTTGTGTAGTAGGCATATGAAGCACATGGACAAAACCAAATCCACTCCCAATACATACCTTGTCCAGCAGTAGAAGTTTCTCTTTAGTTTTCACATCCAATATCTCCACCTCAAAATATACTATCCTTTTTGCCTTCTTGGGTGGTTTTGGCTTGGGCCTTGGCGTCGGCTTCTTCTCAGGCTCAGTGCCGTTGGCACCCTTTGCCTCTAACGCAAGTGCATCCATGACTTTTGACAACTGAAGGCTAATGAACCTCCCAGCGTGTTAAATGTGCCCCAGTGTGTTTTGAAACGCTATAGTTATCATCCACCAGGCAGCTCCACACAACTCCTAAGTTCAGCTGTGAACCGTCACTTCTTGCCTAAATGTCCTTTCACTTTTGGAAGACCAATACCACTAAATCTCTAATGGAGGGAAAAATCCAGAGATGAGGTGAAAGCTGCCTTCCCCGTTGCCCACAAATGAGATGTCAATTCACTCTTCACCTGAAAAGCAGCCTGCCTGTGGTAAAGATCTCCTCTATACACCACGAAATCCACTGAAGACGAAACTCGAGAGCCCCAAGACATAATCCATAGCACGCCATTTACAAGGCTAAATATAAATTTCCTGATTTGCTATGCACGCGCTTGGTAACTCTGGTGAGCCACACAACCCTAGGCTACTCAGTGACAGATTTCAACATGTTCCCAACAAGACCCCTCGACATAGTACCTATCCCTACTCACACTCTAATACCACTACACATCCCCTAGAAGCCTGATCCATGGTGGGAAGATAGACAGATATCCACATACCAACAAGTCCCCCTCCCCCAGACCACCTGTGTCCAATGGTATTCTGTTTCTTTCTTTGACCTCCAAAACAATGACAAACATGCATATGTTTTAGTGGTATATGTCTCGTTCGAGCATAATACAGCATTGCACTTTTACTAGCATTATAGTTTCAATTGACTGCATATAGCCTACTATATGAGTAACATGGCATACATATAAAACATACAGAATTAAACAGAATTAATAAGATACATGAAAGGGCCAATAATCAAGTGAGAAAATTAGCCTACTTTCCTACTGGTGTGGCTGAATTTCTTTAGGAACTTGCATGGAGATAAAGTGGATATTAAACAATAGCTGGTGAATAGAGGACAAACTATGTCGTTGATCTTGAACAGCTCATCAACACAGAGGCATCGGCGTTTTGGATTCTACTCTATTTATAATCAGTGGGAACAATCCATGGACCAAGCAACTAGCAGACACATCCAGCCAACACATACATGCGTTATAAGCAAACTAGCAAAGATCATTTCTGATCCTTGTCTGAGATTGGATATTCTTCTAAACTCCAATATAATCACTCACCTACTGGAAGAGAATTAGGCTGCAATATGCTAATAATAATAATGTTTGCCAATATCTGTGTGAAACAATAGAACTGCTCTCATATACAACCTTTGCTCAGAGAAAGGCTAATTATAGCCTACTCTTATTGTGACATTCGTACGCTAGGGTTAGGACTATACATTTGCTTCATCGATACGATATAATTTGCGTCTAAAAAAACAAGTTCTGTTATATTGTTGAGAATATATTTGAAAATAACCTAATAAAAACACTGAACTCCGTGCTGTCGGGATAGAAAGGCGTGTCTTAAATTGAGTGACAGTAATAGAGGCGGTACGGTACATAGTAAAACCACCACCAACCTCTTCCAGACGTTTCCTCGCACAATTGGCAGTTTGTTGAACACATTTTGGCCTCTGTCCTGGACATATAGGCCTACACGGCACAGTTACGTTTAAGTGTAGATTTTATTTTTATTGACGCTGCTGATTCGATTGTTATTTCGATATAGATCGGGGTGTCCGCTGTCAGGATTGTAAAGTTCAAGCGCTAACCTTGGTTGGCTCGGTTCTGCAGTGCTAGCGTTAGCTGGACTGACAGCTGCGACGGTCGCATGGTAATACTAGCACAGGACGTACAGTTTGCTGGCGTTGATTGAACAACAATATTTGTGATGATTTTATGAAACCTAGTGACAGAGTTTTGTAATGGGTAAGGATTATTACAAAGTGTTGGGATTGGCCAAAGGCGCATCAGAAGACGAGATTAAAAAGGCGTACCGAAAACAGGCCCTCCGTTATCACCCTGATAAAAACAAGTCATCTGGAGCCGAGGATAAATTCAAAGAGATTGCTGAAGCTTACGATGTTCTTAGTGACGCCAAAAAAAAAGACATATATGACCGATTTGGAGAAGAAGGTAAGAAGTATTGCTCTTCCCTGTACCGGTACGGTACAGCACATTTAGGCTGCCGTACCTGTAGTGTTGCTAACCTGTAAATGCAATATATTATATGCTGTATATTAGTACGAGTCAAATCCGTTGGCAAAATTAACTATTCACAAAATTAGCTATTCGCGAAAGCCAAAGTCTGGAAACCTTGTGTGTGTGTGTGTGTGTTGTTTACTCTCTAGAACATACTGGAACTCACTAGAACATCTTGTTAGAGAACACCAATATAATAAACCTACACTGTATGTAGACTCATATCATGGAAACCAGGCTAGTTTGGATACATAAGTTATATTTATACACCAGCATATACTAAGATAGCATTTATAGTCTGAGATACATTAAGGA
>JAODLL010079778.1:0-15762 GCA_026546735.1 Forbesichthys agassizii | reverse complement strand
GTCTATAGCGTATAGCTGGTCGTCTATATCTTATAGCTGGTCGTCTATAGCTTATAGCTGGTCGTCTATAGCTTATAGCTGGTCGTCTATAGCGTATAGCTGGTCGTCTATAGCTTATAGCTGGTCGTCTATAGCTTATAGCTGGTCGTCTATAGCGTATAGCTGGTCGTCTATAGCGTATAGCTGGTCGTCTATATCTTATAGCTGGTCGTCTATAGCTTATAGCTGGTCGTCTATAGCTTATATTTGGTCGTCTATAGCTTATAGCTGGTCGTCTATAGCTTATAGCTGGTCGTCTGTAGCTTATAGCTGGTCGTCTGTATCTTATAGCTAGTCGTCTATATCTTATAGCTGGTCGTCTATATCTTATATTTGGTCGTCTATATCTTATAGCTGGTCGTCTATATCTTATAGCTGGTCGTCTATAGCTTATAGCTGGTCGTCTATATCTTATAGCTAGTCGTCTATAGCGTATAGCTGGTCGTCTATAGCGTATAGCTGGTCGTCTATAGCGTATAGCTGGTCGTCTATAGCGTATAGCTGGTCGTCTATATCTTATAGCTGGTCGTCTACAGCTTATAGCTGGTCGTCTACAGCTTATAGCTGGTCGTCTACAGCTTATAGCTGGTCGTCTATATCATCTATATCTTATAGCTGGTCGTCTATAGCGTATAGCTGGTCGTCTATAGCGTATAGCTGGTCGTCTACAGCTTATAGTTGGTAGCCATGTTTATTGGTGCGTTATGCCTGGGAGCAGTTGACACACTTTTGAGTCAACTCACAACCCCCATCACTTGTTGGGGACGGAGGCGATAGGCTGCCTGGCCTGTGCTCGTGGAAGGGGGGGTGCTGAGCCGGGGTTCCCCCCTATATGCACGCTGTGTACCTGAATTTGAATAGAAACCAGACAGTAGCAGCAGGCTGAACACCCCCCCCCCCCCCTTCCCCCTCCCTTCGCAACTGCACCCTCGCGGGACAATTAATGTTTGTTGGTGCTCGGCCGAGGCCCGCTGACACAAAAGCATGTAGGCCTCCCAGCAGTGTTGAGCTCCCCCCCCTCCTCACAGCGGGGCTAGGAGTGAGGGGGTGGGGGATTATCAGACGAGCCATGTGAGGGGGGATGGTGTCGGAAAACGAACAGGAAATTACTGCCTTTGATGAGGCAGATTCTCGCTGGCCAAACAAGGCCTCCTTCCACGCTCGCGGGAGAGGGAAGGGGCCGGAGGGAGGGAAGGGGATGGGGGTGAGACCCAAAACATGTTTGAGGAGAGGAGACCTGTGGCGTCAGCTGAGTCACCTGCCTCTCCACTTAGGACACCTCAACTGGAGACTCTGGGTCTTTTCCCATCTGTTTTATTGAGAGGCTGACACGTTGCACGCTCGCTAGACGCCAGCTCTGTGAACACGACTTGGGTCTGACAGTACGTTACACCTCAGCTCAGGCCAGAGCACCTGGTGTTATAATATAGAGCCTTTATAGTTACATATTCCCCAGCCTGGGGTTTAATATAGAGCCTTTAAAGTTACATATTACCCAGCCTGGTGTTATAATATAGAGCCTTTATAGTTACATATTCCCCAGCGTGGTGTTATAATATAGAGCCTTTAAAGTTACATATTTCCCAGCCTGGTGTTATAATATAGAGCCTTTAAAGTTACATATTACCCAGCCTGGTGTTATAATATAGAGCCTTTAAAGTTATATATTCCCCAGCCGGGTGTTATAATATAGAGCCTTTATAGTTACATATTCCCCAGCCTGGTGTTATAATATAGAGCCTTAAAAGTTACATATTACCCAGCCTGGTGTTATAATATAGAGCCTTTATAGTTACATATTCCCCAGCCTGGTGTTATAATATAGAGCCTTTATAGTTACATATTCCCCAGCCTGGTGTTATAATATAGAGCCTTTAAAGTTACATATTCCCCAGCCTGGTGTTATAATATAGAGCCTTTATAGTTACATATTCCCCAGCCTGGTTCCACCGAATCCAAGCAGCGTAGGGAAGGGGGCAATGCATTCCACAACCTAGGTGCCACAGCCTGAAAGTCAGCCAGTAGTTTTAAAATGTGTATGGGGAACAATTAAAAATATCTGACCTGTTGATCTAAGACTACGAGAGGACGTGCACAGCTGTATCAGGTCAGAGATGTAAGGGGGCTCTTCTCCTTGTAGGGCTCTAAAAGTAAGAACCAACATTTTAAAATGCATTCTAAATTTGCAAAAATTCTAAATAAAACAATCTGGAGGTGATAAAGCTGTTTCTTATTGAGACAAGTAAAAAGACTGTTGCAATCAGACAGACATCGTGGCCGTGGATCGCTTGCATCTCATCTGCTGCACTGACCCACATCGCACTGATGTGCCCATCACCTCCCGTTACCATGACGACCGGGCGCCACATCAGCTGGTCGCCAGTGGGGATCCATGGGCTAGACCCTCATACACACACACACACAATTAATGCCTGCACCCCTCACTACAGAGAGAGAGAGAGAGAGAGAGAGAGAGAGAGAGAGAGAGAGGATTAGTAGATGATATATCACCACTCTGTCAGAAGCGCAAGTAGTCTGTCACTACAAATATAAGGGGCAAGACAGAGGTAAGGGGGGGGGGAGAGAGAGAGAGAGAGAGAGAGAGAGAGAGAGAGAGAGAGAGAGAGAGAGAGAACTGGTAAAGTCAATAATACCTCCAGCGGGTCAGTGTGGGGAGGGAGAGAGCAGAAATTAAAAGCTCTGCCAACACTCCGGCTAATACAATCTTCTGCCTGTCAGATTACCTTCTTTAATCCAGAAAGGTTTAATGCCGTTTAGAAATCTGAAAAGAGACACAAATTCAGCAGAGATTTGCTGTGTGTGCGTTATGTTGGAAAGGGGGGTCTACATCCTACTCAAACGACGACAGCGTTCTCTCTGAGACGGCTTATTCCTTGCACTGGGCCACAGCACTGACTACAACTGTGTCCTGCCTTCTTGACAGGAATGATTTCTTGATTGACAGGCACGACAAACTGCATGACTGCATTATCAAATCAAGACGTTACAATTACACTGAGATATTAGTTGGGAAACTTAACGAGACAAATCTGGCTGTAGGTCTTGCAAATCTGCAAAATAAATATATGATTACTTCATCTCCTACCCCACTTCCTGAGAGTTCTGACATGCTTACTAAAGTCTATGTCAGACATTCAGCACCAGTCACCTACTGTACGTAGTGCTGATGGACGGAATAGGCTGAGAGTAGCTTAGCGTTATCTTAGCCTTCGCTGACTAGGGCGAACTAGGGCACAAAGCCAGAGATTAGAGATGGAGACGAATACAAATACGTTATTTGGATACACAAAAATAGTGCTTATATAGTATTTTAAAAATGAGAGAACCCCGTTTCAAATAACTGGTGTACAGTAGTCAGCGCGGTGGCCAGTGGATGTATGTTTGCTCCACCTGCTTTGCTGACGTGACATGAACATAACCTATGAGTAGTAAACACATACAAGTGAATTGAATAGAGCTGCGCTGAGTGAAACAAAAGGTAGTAGGGCTACATCGTGCTGCTTCGTTAACTATAAACGTTAAAGTTGCACAAAGACTTCATTGTCACCACGGACAAGTTACAGTATTTGCTCCTTGTATAGCCTATTCCATCCATGAAAGCTGTAGACAGCCTCTGGTGTGATACAGATTTTAGTGGGGGTACACATTTGGCACGACACCCCGAAACTATCCACTACTTTCAGGATCGTTACGCAAATTTGAACTTTTATACGAATACAAATACAAATTATTTGGTGACACAACACATACAAATAGTGGGCTCTCTGCACATCCCTACCAGATATGTTATAAACAGATGGTAGTTTCATGCACAAAGTCGTTTTATTTTATGTCTCATTAGTCTGTTTACTGTGAAGAACTTTGTGACCTCGTCTGTGAAAGGTGCTAAATAAACTTTACTTACTTAAACATCCCACCTGTTTAACCTATGTAACCTATCTAGCCAATCATCTGCTTGGACATGCACAAACACACACTTGCGCATGTGTTGTGGATTCTGTAAAGTCACCAAACTTTTTAAGTGCGCTTCCCCCTTCCCCCACATTTGACTATCGTCATGGTTGGGAAGTATCTGATTAAAAAAACAGTAACTGTAATCTATTACAGTTACCAGTATTTTTTTAAGTAATCTGAAAGCGATGAAAAGTAAACAGATTATGTTAATAAATTTAGTTCATCAAAGAATGATGTTACAGATTATAATCTCAGTCTGGTAACTAGGGAACAGGAAGGTCTGGAGGTCTGGGTGTTGGGCTCCCAGCCGAAAGGTTGTGGGTTCAAATCCCACTGTTGGCCTACCTGTAAGCAACCTTGAGCAATAGCGTTACATAAAAAAGCAGTCAATTTACCATGGTAACTGTTACCAGTAACAGATTACATTTAAATAGTAATGTTTTGGGTTCGACAGACAGATAATAACCGAAAGCTAAACACAGCTATTAAGCAACACAATGGCATACAAATACAGAGCAGCCAAGGAGTTGAGGACTGTGTTGGAGCCTCTTCTGTCCGTTAGCATTACGTCACCAAAGCATCTCACAGCACAAAGCTGAACGTCTGATACAGCGCTAGAGACCAACATTCGTCGATATCCATTGGCTATTAGCATTGTCTACTGATGTGCCTTTCAGCCTCACACTTGCATATAATAAGTGTGAGGCTCTGTGACCGTACTGAGCAGTTTAAGCTCATTAAAAAACGATTTAATTCTGGCAGATATTAAAACCTCTAATGTGACTAAAAGCCTGTTTTCTGAATGACACATTAATTAAGGGCCCATTTGTTGAATTAGTTTGAGTGTCCCCACACAGTGGATCACTGGCAATGCTTGCGAATGTGCAGATTTAATCTGTTGGTGTACTTCTGTCAGATGCTCGACAGCGGCGGTGGACGGGATAATGGTCATTCCAAGATGCTCGCCAGGGGTGTGAACATGGGGGAAGACAGCTGTCCGTCAAGAGCTGTGGGGCGCGCCTAGAGAACGGTAAGATGGCGGAATCCAAAGAGATATTTGGTGTATTATCTTACAATTAGCTCGCAATGGCCGACTATACCATTAACTGTTGACGACAAAGCGCTGAACGTGTCTCTAGAAACAGTGTCCGTCTGTCTGTCAGGGGAGGCAGACACACTTCAGATCCCTGACGCCTTCTGCCACCCGTCTGGGCTGTGCAGATGGGCATGCACGAGACACTGTGCACGCTGGACCACAGAGAGCACACTGTGTGCCTCTCATTGTCCGACCCTTTGGAATGTGCTGACGGGGCGCACACGGCCCTGTTCCACTGGTGTGCTCCGTAACAGCCTCCGTCCAGCCTGCTCTAGCGTGTTCTGGGCGGGCCCACGGACCAGGGCAGGGCAGTATTCCCCTCCCCCGCCTGAACTGACGAAGCCCACCGCCCAATACGTCGATGAATGAACCAGCACGCGACGCTGCAGCTAACACACGGTTCCCAGAACTTGCGGGGAGCGGAAGCCCTGTTTCCCAAGCCTCCTGCGAGGAACGAGGAGAGTGATACTGGAGAATGAAAAGGCCTGTGTGTGTCTGTGGCACAGAGCCAAGCCCTACAAGGGCTCAGGGGGCAGATGTATCACCTCCTAACACCTTGTTGCCATACAAAACCACAGAGGACCTCGGTAATGTGAGAGAAGCCATTGTTAGAAGAGGAAATTACAGGAAGCAAGAAGCCTTTTCAGGACGATAGAGAAAACAAGTTCGTAGGCGTGGGGATTAAATAAGAAGCCATAACCAGTGGCAATCATAATACAATTATTTCTATAATAAACATCTATCTATAAATCCATTCTAGCTAGTGTGACTTTTTCCATGGATAACTACAAACCCCCACCAAGGTCACATATTTGTCTTCCAGAACAGGGGTGTTTTAACTTTTCAGCTCGCAACCCCCCAAAATAGCCAGAGACTTGCCACCCCTGCTATCCTTATAGGTGGTAGAAGCATTACAGTATACACTAGTAGCCGAATACATCAAAGTGATGCATATACAGAACTACTACTAACAATAATGGCTGAAATATGCTATTTCTAATCATTTTAAAATTACTCCGCTGTGTCACGAGACCCCCCCACTTCGATGATCACTAGAACATGCAAAAGTGAATTGTCTCTCTTTTCTGTTTCATTTACAGTCACTACTTACAGGGGCAAAAGAGCAGGGCCTGTGATGAACCTAGGGGTGAAGGAACGGGCCACAGACCACAGAACTACAAATGGTCGTTCAGTATCTTTCTCCGCTGCCCGACCTACATTAACCAACCCAGTGTGAAAACAGCAAGGCTGAGCAAAGAGATAAAGAGCATTTCAAATCCCTTCACTGCTGCTTCCCAGCTCCTGTTAGTGGGGTAGGGAAGGGAGCATTAATAAAACATGACGTGATTTTTAAGGTTTTTTACCCAATCCTCAAAGAAGCTCAGAAGCGGGAGGTGCACTTCTGGTGCACTAGCTGAGGTTCAGCGGAGGGTAACGGGAACAGAAACTAGCGTTAGCTCGGCAATTAGCTAGTTTCAGAATAGAGTGAACAGCAACCTGCAAATAGTGTTAGCTCTGAGCTAGTTTCGGACTGCAGCTAACGTTAGCTCGCGCTGAGCTATTTTCGGACTGCAGCTAACGTTAATTTGCGCGGCGCTAGCTCCAGACTGCAGCTAACTTTAGCTCTGCGCTGAGCTAGCGCCAGACTGCAGCTAACTTTAGCTGTGCGCTGAGCTAGCGCCAGACTGCAGTTAACTTTAGCTGTGCGCTGAGCTAGCGCTAGACTGCAGCTAACGTTAGCTGTGCGCTAAGCTAGCTCCCGACTGCAGCTAACGTTAGCTGTGCACTGAGCTAGCTCCAGACTGCAGCTAACGTTAGCTGTGCACTGAGCTAGCTCCAGACTGCAGACTGTACTGTTTTGTACCGTCTTGTTTCCCCCACTTGTGTGTGTGTGAGCGCATGTCCGTGCATTCGTGCATGTGTGTCAGTGCGCATGCACGTGTGCGCGTTGTGTCAGTGTGCACGTATGCGTGCCGTGCGCTGTGCTGCAGGTAGCGCTGAGCCCCGCTGCGTGAGGTGAAACAGCACCATTCCCGCCTGTGGAGAGGAGGACCGCAGTAGCGGGCTGCTACCTTGGGAAACCCAACACACGGTGTTGGCACCCGTCTTGCCGTGTTGGCACCCGTCCTGCCGCGGCTGGCACCGGATCAGTGACGCTTGGCACGTCTGGGCACTGCGCCTTGCGGGAAGAAGGGCAGACACGTGGCAGCAGCAGAGCCGCGGGACGCTTCACGTTGGCACAATCAGAATAACGCTGACAACAACGCCCAGGGCTGCCAACTCGCATGCATCTGGCATGTGTCGCACGCTGCCATGGCCCCTCTCAGGCTAGTGAGAAACCAAAACATTCCATCGACGTCCATGCATGTCATGACAAAAAGATACAGCTGTTCTGGCCAGTCTTTGTCAATCTCACCGACTCGCTTGCCAAGTCGAGCCTTAACATTTGGCAACTCTGCAATACCAAAGGAAAAAATGTGATGGCAAATATTACCATAAGTGTTCAACATAGTTTGTGAGTACCACATTACTCTATTTTTACCAGCATTACAGCATGTAAAGACACTGTATAGTGGAGTTAATGCATTGTGAGCAGAGATTGACATTACACTCCCTGTGTGTGTGTTCTAGTCAGAGCTCCTCATAGCCCGGCCGCCTTGCATGTGTGCGTGTGTGTTGCATTTGTTTTCGTCTAAGACAGTGGTGCGCCTTGTATGCCATCTGGTGGCAGACAGTCATATTGCTCCACTTTCTTAATAAAGGATTCCAGGTGCCTTCGGTGAACATTCAACGCTGTCGGTGAGTTTGAGCGCTAATACGAAACCATCGATCGTTGACTGTACCCTGAGGGACACCACAATCTGCGCACGCCAAGGAGCTTGGTTGCCACGTACCAATATACATCTTGTTTGTGTTTGAATGCTGCCGGTGCTGAATGCTAACCAACTCGATCCAGGTTAGCATTCAGCGCAATCATCCAACGACACGGCGTCTGCGGCTGGAGCAAAGCAGCGTGGACCAAGCCAAACTCTTCAAGGCTGCAATAAACATTCATTGCTGTCGGTGGGTTTACATGTGGACAACTCACTGACCAATGAATGCAGACTGCGGCACAAACACCACAAGCAGAGAAGATATGCGACTATATGCTTCACACCTGGACCAGACACCAAACTAAAGTCATTTTTAAGTTTAATAATTGCTGTCATCTTAACCAACATCAGAATTCTATGTTGAGTCTTGACAGGTCATACAGGTTATTTTAGCTAGCAGTACAGTACAGTGCTAACGGGACATCTTAGGTTTTAGATGGAGTCAGCAAAGCATTTGCAGAGCCAGGACTGTGTTGGAACATTAGATTATTTTTTTAGGGTGCAGATTGGAAAACTAGGAGACCATGATGAAATATTCTGTGAATTGGACAAAAAGTAAATATGCAATGGCCGACTCTAAGCATTCCTGAGTTAGGGATGAACTACCCACCTCTATTATTTCTTAAAAACATAGTTGTAACAGGCATTGGCCAACATAGTATGTATGTATTACAGTATACTGTGTATATAACTTCAAGTTACCAAGTTGTTTCCTCTTTGTTCAAAGTAAAAATGCCTTTTGGTTTTTTAATCCCAAACGAAGACAAAGAATGTACTGTAAATGTATTAAACTCACCTCTGACACCACCTATGATCACGGTGCTCAAAAACACCTTTACACAGATTCTGGTGTCAGTTCACTTCAAACACAGAATGCAAAAGTTACACAAGCTGTCACGTCCAATGGTTGGTCAATTACCCCCCTCTTTCTCACTATGTAATTGGAGGAGATACAGCCATACGGAAATCATCTCACAGTAATTGCCCCACCAGGTTACGTTAACGTGCTGGGAAGTTTCATACACGTTGCCGCTTTCCAGCCAAGCAAGGGAGCAGTCCACGCTTTCAGCCTGTACGTTAAGTGTGCAGCATCTGAGGGGACAGCTGGAAACCAGCCTCTCCAGAGCCTCTCGCTCTCTCCATAAAGAATAAGAAATAAAACATGCACAACATGCGTCTGTGTGAAGTTCTATTGTCAATCATTTTATTCACTCTATGCTTAGAGTTGATTCAACAACAGAATTTTCCAATAAAGGTTATGCAGCCCCCTCATACACCGATCCATCCATCCATCAATCAAGAGAGAAGGTACATTTTGCAGCGTTTTACTGCGGCCACACATAAATGTGCTTTTTGTTAATCCCCGGGAGAGTGGGGCTTTGTCATCACGCTGGAGCACTGGGAACAGCGTGGCCCACTTCTCCGCAGCCTGGAAACACTCCAGAGGCGCGACCATGAGTTCACCTCCAACACAAGTCACATCCACACCACAACCACTGAATCTGGACTGTGGAATTAGATGTTAATATAAAGGGTCAAAGGTCAAAAACCTTCCAGGCAGTCACTGAGTGGTGAGTAAAATGAAAGGCATTAATTTACTGGGGGGAGGGGGGATACAGTTCTTCGTTCCAGCGTATTTTCACATGTGGATAAACATATTAACACTTCGCTGAACACGTCGTCTTGACTTAAGGGTAACTTTTAAGAAGAAACAAGCGGAAAAAAGAAGCCGTCAAGCGAAAAGAACATTCTCAGCGACAGCAGCAGCTAAAGGCAGGGCTAATCATGCTCCAGAACGCTTGATAACTTTCAGATCAGATCAAATCATAACAAACTCGGAATTTCCGCCCAATACACATTGGAAATGCATTGCAAAGCCCCTTGTTAGTGTTCCTATTTAGAACACAAGGCACTAAGTAGAGGTAATGGATACTTATTTCAAGATGCACAAATGGTAAGCTAGCCAAACGCGAGGAGATACTTTGACAAAATGTAATAATTGAATAATAATTTGACAAAAAGTGTATTAGCTTGCACTAAGCTTGCGATAGCTAACTATGCCTCTAAAGCTGCTGATCTCAGATGACTGGGACCCAGCCAGTGCAGCTATGTGCACACACAAAGGACAACCATGTGCAGGGACTCCATATGGGTGTTGGGTTCACCGAGTCCAGCTGGCATGTGGGAGCAATATGATCTGGGAAGACCTGTGGCATGCATCTACTGCCCCCTTATGGCCTCAAACATATATTGCAGGAAGCAATAACGCTATGCATTCATTTGCAAATTGGGTTTCTTTAAGTAGTTTAAACATTTTTTTTTGTTATAAAGTGTCAATTTACAGTATTACCTTTCATATTATCCTGGATATTTTGATCCTAAGTAATTAAAATAATCCACTGTTTCATTCAAGATCTCACAGGCAATGCAGAGGACACAGAATTGTGTGGTCTATCCAAGACCGCGGTGAATAACCTCAGAACATTAAAGTATATATACGCCCCACCCACCGACCATATATATACGCCCCACCCACCGACAGCATATATACGCCCCACTCACCAACCAATGACTATCTGTGTCACGGTCTGTCGTCAAGCCCAGTCTTTGTCTCTCTGTTCCTGTCTGTCTCTCTCTGTTCCTGTCTGTGTGTCCCAGTCCTAGTGTTGTGTCCTGGTGCGTGTACCTGCCTTGGTTCTAATGAAGTCTGTTGTCATACGCGCGACAGCGAGCGTGACAATATGATTTGTCAGCTGCCTCCGGTGGCTCCTGTGATTGACACATCAAGGAGCCAAACACAGGACACAGCATGACGACATTGTTCATGAGCTTTTTGATATGGTAGAACATTTTCTGCTGCTAGTAAATATCCAAGGATCATTGATTTATAGGGTGCATAATATTGCAGTAATACTAAGTAAGGGTGTGGAATGAGCTCCCTCTTCTTATTAGAGTGGCCCCTAGCCTGCCTGTTTTAATTCACTACTAAAAACACACTTTTACTCATTGGCTTTTAAATCTGCTTGAGTTTTTATTTTGTCATGATGCTCTATGTGTTGTGGTGTTCAATGTGTGTACATTGTTTTATCTACGTACTTGTAATGTTTATCTATGTACTGTAATGTTTATCTATGTACTGTAATGTTAGCACTTTGGTCAACCTAGTTGTTTTAAAATGTGCTGTTACGGCCTGGCTCAAAGGCCGTAAACCAAACAAACCAAACTCTTAACTGACAAACAGAATATCCCAGAATGAGGTGTGAAAGTCAGTAGGTGTATGTGCTGAATATATGTGATGCGTGTTGCATGCTGACCAAACCAAGAAACAACCCAACAACAAACAGAATGTGTGGTGCCAGGAGGGTCACAGTGACAGTGTGCTGGAACACACCTATATAATTGGCAGGCACAGGTGCACATAATTAGCCTAATTAGGCTCTTTACAGCCTAAAAGGACCACAGGCCTGCTTAATCCAAGCATGGCCGTGACAGTGCTCTAAAAATAAAGTGGATTGGATTCTAGGTTTATGGCCAAATACATGGCGTGTGTGGTAGAAGTACAATATCATACTCTATGTAGAGGGAAAAGTTTTTTTAAATTTTACTATACTTTGGGGAATATTCATATCTTATATCTTATATATCTTTTAAAGCAGTTTTTATCAGGTATGAGGCTGTATACTTTGTTTACGTCCCGGTGCAGTTATGGCTTCTTCAGACATAAGTTTAGTTTTCATTTAGACGGCAGCCTGTTTACAGCCTTGCTAGCCCAAAATAACCTGGGAGCATCAACAAGATGGCTGCCCAGTGGCCAGCCCTGCCTATAAGGGCCGTGGTTCAGATCATGAGGTAGTGTTGAAAACAGCTGTGGCTAACTCAGCTATTTGGCCCCATGACCTATGTTTTGGTCTGAATGGGGGTCTCTGAATTCCCACCCCCTGTCAGAGCATTTACAAGATCATGGAGCACCCCCCCACCCAACCACCACCATCTCCCCGTGACCCCTACGTCACCCCTGTCCACAACCACGCATCTAGGGGGAGTCCCCCTCAAGTTTACAACCCAATCAGGCTCTGCCTCATAAACCCCTCCTCCCTCCCCGCTCAACCTACAATGCTAACCATTCTTCGCGCGTGCAGGTTTAGCGTGCGCACGCACACACACACACCCCTCCCAGGTTTATGGGGGTCGTGAGGAGAAAGGCTCGTCCAGTGCAGAGAGGTGCACACAATCAGGTCAGCGCGGGGGCATCAGGGAGGGGGAGGGGAGGGAATGGATGCTCGGGAATTTCTGACCTGAGTCTGACCTACGACCCCCTCCCGGTGCCACCTGGCACACAGCCCACGGAGATGGGAGGGGGGTGGGGGGTGAACTTCGCCTGAACCTGGACCTTAACATTGGGATGCTCACCGCCACTCTCTCATGCACTGACCTCACCCCCCCTTCCCTCGTACAGCTTCCTGTACATGGCCCTTTTTGGCTGGTTTGGAAATAAAATGGCCGACGCCGCAGCAATGTGTTGGCATGTGTATGAATACAAGCGGTTGTCATGACATCGGCTCTAGAACCACCTTGTTAGAGCACCAAAACACCCACGGTATCTGCCTGGCATTAATTAAACACGCCAAGCCAGCCGGCTTCATAGACTCACCATTGATTCTCCTCACAGTAGATAGCGGTGGATTCTGCACTACTGGGACAACACTGCCCCCTTGTGTCATATGACCGTATTAATGCATTATATTTGCACTGCTCTCTCCACAAGAGGGCACACTTTACCTATAGACTTAGATTTTACGCCACCCAGATTTTTGTCTCTGTAGAGTAGCAACACATTCTAAGCAGAATAATAAGCTACTGTGAAATGGTGCAGAAGACAACATTCATGCATTATACCGATAAACAGAGCTCCATTTGGAGGACGCATCATCCCACGCATCCCAAGAGCGAGGGCAATCGATCGACAGGTTGGATATAAAGCCCCCCCCCCCCCCACACACACACACACACACACACACACACACAAGATAGATGTGTGTTACTTGTATTAATTTGTCCCTGTGCGAAAGCTGGTTTGCAGCACAATCACATCAAGTCAATACATCTAAGAGTTACAGAGTCACCAGCAAATACACCCCATAATCCCATTATACCTGACACCTAGCAACAGATTAGCCTGGCCATGGCAGCTGTTTAGAACAATAGGAATCACCTGTTTTAACTGTGTTATAACTATACGAATCACCACAAAGACAAAAGTGTGTTATACTGTATGTGAGTATGTTGTTTACATGTGGCCCCTATATCTAGGATGAAGTGACCCACACCCCTCTACAGATTTGCGGTCAAAAGAGAGTTCACCACTGCCCCACACTGGTCACATTTTGCTACTGCATTCATTAAGGCTGTAATCAAGGCAAGTAATATAGCATCCTTAATCAAATGAATGCACTTACACAATCATGTTAGCACATTATTATTAATAATAATCAACTTACCCATGCTGGCATTCTGTTCAGCCTCCAGTGAATGGTCACCATAAAAGCCTGTGAACCAACATGGGCAGAGAGACGTTAGTGCTGTGTCAGGCTACTTAGGTTGCCTCTATTGAATATCAGGTCAATACAACACTGTGTATTGGAATACCCCCTCAATTACTGTATGTGCCACAACAAATCAAAGCACAAATGGTGCTCTATGTTTCTAGGAAAATAAAGAGGTTTACCTTTAAGTGAAAGACGTGTTGGGGAATATATTCTTGTAATGTTGGCAGCGTGAACAGGCTATACATGACTATCAAACATATACAGGCCCATGCAATCTCTCCATTAGGAATACAGTAGATTTAATCATGGGTGCAATGGGTGATTTGTTCAGCACCCAGTGTTAATCAATAGTTGTGTTTTACTAGTGACGACCAGCTGGTATAGACACAAAGAGAGGAGATTAAGACAAGTAGCCCTTCTTCTATAGAATAATGCACCCTATTTTAAACCCTAGCAACATCTTGGTTCTGTTCCAGAAGAAAGCTTTGTTCAATAATTCAGTTAAGCTTTGTTATATAATAACAAACATACGGTACATAACAACATGCTTTTTGAAACTCAAATTTGATCATTTAGAGATTGCTTGAATTACATTATTAGTTGGTGAATTCTGCCAAACAATCACATGGATACCTTTGTTAATGCTAACAGGGTGTTTGTATTGTATTGCCAGCTATAGTGGTGGACAGGTCTGATAGGATGTCTCTGCCTCTTTAGGTTGTCTTGGTAGAGAACAACTAAGACATGAGGGTAAGTAAGCAGCAAAAAAAAAAGGGAAATACCTTATTAACTTTTATTTGATTCATTTTTAAATTTGATTATTTTAACCATAGCACTAGCTAACGGCATCACCGAGACACATATGCTAACGTACACGTGCGCTAGCTAACGGCATCACCCAGACACATATGCTAACGTACACGTGCGCTAGCTAACTGCATCACCCAGACACATATGCTAACGTACACGTGCGCTAGCTAACGGCATCACCCAGACACATATGCTAACGTACACGTGCGCTAGCTAACTGCATCACCCAGACACATATGCTAACGTACACGTGCGCTAGCTAACTGCATCACCGAGACACATATGCTAATGCACACGTGCGCTAGCTGACTGCATCACCGAGACACATATGCTAAGTGTGCCTGTCGTGTCCCCCTCTGTGTCAATGTACCACCCTGCTATCAACAGCTGTAGACCACGCCTGACCCGGCACACGCCAGTTGACCCCCATCAGCGCTGGCATATGTTCTCCCCGGAGTGCACACACACGCGCGCACATAACACATGCACATACAAAGTCATGCAAATAGACACACACACACACACACACACACACGTGCGCGGCAGAGTATCGGTTGATAGAGGAGCCAGATTTTACAGTAAAACATTAAAGCCATGCTAACCCCACACCCACCCACCCCCACCCCCCCACCCCCCCGGAGCCCCCCTCCACAAGCTGTCGGTGTGTAACAGAAGCATTCCAAGTGCCTGCCCCCCAATCCCCCAGCAGAACACTGCCCACCAGTGTGTGGTCCCCTTCTACAGCTTAATCCTGCCTATTGACTGCCATGGCCCGGGGGGCTTCCTCCACCGCGACCAGCGCAAGAGGGCCTTGCTCCGCGACGGCTCATTGTGTGTTGACAAAGAAGGGCTGCATCTTTAACCTTTCACCCCTGAAACCTCTGCAACCTTCCTCTCTCCCTCATTCCTCTTTACTCTCTACTGTATCTCTCCCTCCTTCTCTACTGTATTTCTTTCCCTCACACACTCTCAAATCTCTCTTTCTCCCCCCCTTCACACGGTTTGGCGGGGACCTTTAGCATGTTAGCTTGGCGGGCACCTTTAGCATGTATGCATGTTAGCTTGGCCGGCAACTAGCTGGTGTTCCTCCACCTCTGCTCTACACAGTAGATGCTGGTGTTGTCAGAGGTGGAGGAACACCACCTCTGCCCTCTAGGTGGTGGTCCTAGCTGCTCCACAGCTCACGTTCCTCTCCAGATGGACCATATGGTTGCTCCTCCTGCATTAAGCTGCAATGTAAACAATGTGTGTGTGTGTGTGTGGGAAGGAAGGGGGGGGGGGGGTCTGCAAGATAACAACAACAACAGAATGTACAGCAAGTCCCCCCCACCCAGCCCAAACCCATTAGTGCTGCCTCCTGTGGCTCCGCCCACCCCTTCTGGCGGCCCCCCCCCAAACACAACAGCCCCCATATCAGTCAATC
>JAODLL010079767.1:0-15763 GCA_026546735.1 Forbesichthys agassizii | reverse complement strand
ACCCCCCCCCCCCCCCCCCCCCCCGCCCCCTTCTTTAACCCCCAACACACACACGCATGCACAGACACCCGCGGGGACGCCTAAAGCAGGATTTGACCGAGGACTGAAGGGGACGCAAAGGAGGCGAAGACAAACTCGCGTCTTGTGTAAATGTTGGTAGGGAATGCTGAGGCACAATGGCCTCCTGGTGACATGATATGCTGCCACGGGTGATGCATTTCTAATGCATTTCATTAGAAGGATCCCCGTGAGGTAAAGGGGGCATGCTAATCATCGAGGGAGAAAATATATACATACAGTATACAGTATATACTGTATACAGTATATACACATCCAATATATACTGTATACAGTATACACACACACACAGATATATATAGAGAAATATACTAGGAGAAATATATAGGCTATATACACAACTTCTCCTCTGGGCATGTGCCCGTCCCATTAGAGCAAGTTGTCCTTCATTCTGGAGATGGGAGTGGATATGGGGAGCCGCTTGCATTGAGTACAGCTGGGAGATGTTTGGACAGCACTGCTAAATGCTGCTCCTCTGTTGGCTCTCTGAATAGAACTCACAGGCCTATGTCCCCCACGTGGAGTCACACGTGACAGATTTAATAGAGTTTGGAATATATTTATATACTGTATATATATTATATTATTTGTTTTTTTGTTGTTATCTTTATTATATTCATAAAATATCCATCCATCCATTACTGTATATAACACCAGGCGTACTAATTGGACAAAAACAAAGATCAAATTGTCTTTTTATGCTCCTCTGAAACAGAAATAGACACCATGGAAAAGATAAAAGATAAGCTGAGCGTGATTAGCTTGAGGTAAGTACTGTGCTAGCCAGAGATGGCGATTTGCTTGCTCTCAGCCCCAGGAGATTTATAGCATAGGACAATCTCCTTTCAGCTTTGTGGCCTACACCTGCTGCTTAGTAATTTACAGGGCGTAAATGATGCCTTACCCTGCATTCACACCGCCGACGTGTTCAGCTCGCAAAGAGGCACGTTCCAATTCATTTCGAACGGGCGCCAGCGTTTCTCGGCAACAGCGGGCGGAGCTACGCTGGGCGACAATGTCGCCCAGCAACAGCAACAGATCAGAGTTGAGAACTTTTCAACTTTATGCTAATATCCAGCTAGCCGTTGGTGACGGAGTTTGGCGACTGCCAATTGCAGGACAGATGTTCTCTCTCCCGATAGCTAGCTTTAAATCCCTCGCTGTTCTAGTGCCTGTTCACGGTCCATAGTGTAATAACAGTATTTATACAAACATTTCCCACCAAAATGTTATTTTTTGGGGGGGAATACACACTAATTGTGCGTTTGATTTTACTCATTTTACTGGAGACCTCACGCCAGTTCTAGTTGCTGGCGTAAGACACGGCCACTCCCGAGCTGGCGGTGTTGGCACTGTTCGTCAATGTGACAGTTGGCCCAGGCAGCCCATATTATATCAGTGTGCTTTATCAAGCACACACAGCACAAAAGCATTTTTGTAGCGGCCATGCCTTTAGCAACGTGTCTCGGTATGATCAGGGCCTTAAGGCCAACAACCAACATGTCAAAATGTGGAGCGGCATGGAGACATCATATAGATGTTACGCAATTAAAAACTAGCTCTACGAACTCCTCTTTGAAACTTTCCGCCATTGTTGTTCTTTGTTTAGAAACTGCTGTCCGATCCGGATACTGCCCCCACGCTCATGTTCTGTATTGCATCATGCGTGCGCCTAGCGTTCATTTCGGAGGACATGAACAAACTACGCTCCAGGATACGTGCCCGATACACCTGGTAGCCCCCTTGCATTCGCGTATGCGTAATTAAAAGCAAGTATATCGAGGGCTACAGGGCACACAGTACTACTGTATGTGTGTTCAAAGCAGCTAGGTTGGTGCCAAAAATAAAACCAATCAGGCCTTATTACACTACAAACACATTTGCCTCCACAGCGTTTAACAGGAGAGTCTCTTTTACAGGTGTGGGTCTGTCTGGTGTCTGAGGGCCCTGTTGCTTTGTTTCTCTACCCTCTCAGTCACCATTGAGAATAGACACAATTATCTTATAATGGGAGCCCTTTCGATAAAGAACCGGAGAAGAAAAGAAAAGCAGTCCTCTGTCATTTGGGTTGGAGGTGCTAGTGGCGTGTCGAACAGTGAGAAACTCCAGGTTAAATGCTTTCCTTTATCACTTCTCCTTTTTATATGCAAATAAGAAGCGCCCGCCCATCTTTTTTACCGTTGCAGGTATTCAGACGGGGTCTCAAAACAACGCAAGCAGCACCCCCCACTGCTACCCACCGGTAGGTTTGATTGAGGGGGTGAAATAGATTAGGATTATTTTTTTCCTCCTTAGGTCTTTGACGTTTGCTAGGCAAATGTGTCTGCGCCATAATATGCGTGAGAGGACGGAGTGATTTCTGCGTCAGTTTACAAAATAATGGACAATCTAATTGTATTGTACGGCGGGCTGCGGCGAGGAATTAATTTGTGAGGCGCGGTGAGCCAGTGGCTGGGTTCATTTGCATCTGCTTCTGACAGGTGTGTGTGTGTGTGTGTGGGGGGGGGGGGATTTGGCTTCATATGAATATGCTGCAGCCTACAGATAATCAGCAATGTTGCTATGTGGCCACCGCCCATCATCAGCATGAATATGCCGCCATTCTGTCAGTGAATATGAAATATGGGTGGCAGCGATTCTCAATAATTAGATCAGCCGTTATATGGCAGGGTCTGGGAACATCGTCGTTGCTGGTGGCTATGCGGCAAAATATTTAATGTGGAACTAGTTTGGTCAACCTGCCCGAAGCCTATTCAGCCTGGAAAATTGCCTTTCAGTTAAAGGGATTCCAAATTGAAGCATTAAGTCAGTCGAGACAGCACTCAGAAAGGGCCAATACACCAAAGTGTAATCACTTTAAGTCCTTTTAATCCTAGCAAGCATCACGTTGAAAAGAATGATGCTTTTCCCGAGAAGTGACATTTCTCAATGCACATGCAAGACATGGCAGAAATGACTTAAGCCATCATTTGAAATACTTTGTCATAAATTCAAATAGACATCCCTAACACAGATTGAGGCGCTTGACACAAAACACAATGCAAAGAATGTGTGAATTTACCCATTTCTAAAAATACAGTCTGCAAACTGATCTGTGATAGCGGTGTTAACCGGTAGTTGCAGGGATGATTACATGTTTGCATTGTGTTGGGCACTTTGCTGTTTCATCATAGCAAACACATCCACACTGATTGGGCCAAACAAGCCACTTCACATCCCCTATTAAGTGTTTTATTCACGGTTTACTCTGATGAGCGATATATATGGTACACTGGCACCACTGACAAACCGGCACCAGAACATGCTAAATCTAGCTTACTCTATTCCAAACTTAAAATCATGAATACTAGTCTATTAAAAGCATTCTGCTACATAGGGAGGCACAGTAAGATTAGCAGCAGATGGTCGATTCACATAATTAAATTATTGTTGCGGACCAGTGCAGGTCAGCGGTCTTTCTCCATTCTTTGGCACGGATAAACAAGTCTTCTCCCACTATTCTTCAGGACATGGGCTCAGACAGAGCAGAGAAGCTCCCCATGTTAATGTAAGCTGTTTCAGGATTTAATTGACAGCACTACGGATTTCCCTGGATTATAGTTTGAGGGCCCAGGCTATTCTACAGCCTGCTACTAGATTAAATTACCTCATTGGTGCAAAGCATGAAGAGATAGCGATGGCAGATTGCCCATATAGGTGGGGGTTACTCATCCGGTGTCAAAGGTTAACTACCCCTGTTCGTAAGGGCTGGCTTCATCCCATTTGGCCTTGATCTTTCGGGTCAAATGACGGCAGTCATAATTCATGCCTCGCAGGTTACAATCTGAAGTGCAGCGTCAGGGCACCTTCAGCGCGAGCCATTTTCGCAGAGAGGTGGCACCGCAGCGCTTCTCCGCACGTGCGTCTGCTCAAATGCACAGATGGCAGGTTTCCCGCTCAGCGTTTACCTCTCCTTGAACCGTTTCCTCCACATATACTAATGGTGTCATATAACCCCCCCCCATCATGTATATATCTTGCTGCACATAGTGTGTCCCCCAGGCATGGCGATCTCAATAGCGTGTGTACACAGGGTTATTCTGAGCCTTGGCAGACAGAAAGCAAGCTACCTTAAAATCACATTTCATGATGTACCCCGCCATGGCTCTTTTCACAAGAAAGGATCTAATTGAAACAAATTGTTTGTCCCTATGTGTCACAAGGCTTTTCTGCCGGGTCACGTTGTTTTGTCGGGGATGGGAATCACATTTCAGCAGCGCTTTCCTGTCCGTCTGTCAAACCATAAACTACCCCTTTTCCCCACCTCCTCTGCCTGCAAATGAAGCCATGACACAGCAGCCCCTCTGCCTATAGAATAGCATTTTCATCGTCCGTGTGTTAAAAGGAGACAAAACACTAGAAATGCCAGTGGAAACCTTCTAGAAAATCCCCTCGACATCCACCGAGAGCCATTCAAAGTCCACAGCAGCAGTGAACCACGTTGTCTGTCTTGGCAGGTCTTACACAGTCATTGTCTCGGGGTTGATAAACAGCCCCCATCACATCCACAGCCAACCACTGCGCAAACTAATTACTGGACTGGCTGCTTGTGTCCCCCACCCCTTCATACAAAGGGGCCCTTGCCAGCGCAGGCCCTCTGTTATGTAAAGGAGCTGCAATGGTGTCTTTGTAACTGCGAAAATGGATATAATAATTTTCTCCATGCAGAGCAATGGTTCGCTAGTTCCCACCTTATTTGCCCCTGAGGGAAACTGAAGTGTCATGTTTGCACTCATTAAGTGAGATTGCTGGTATTAGGAGGCTAGGAAACTGTCATGTCCGCTGCACAACACAGAACCAGAGCAGAGAAAATATGAAACTACAAAAGGGTCCAACTGCAGTTGTACTTAGCTGAAGCTGTAGAATAGCTGATTTACTGTATTTCCTTTTAAATACCTTTTCTCCCCGTGATTGAGCGTCAGTGGGGGGAAAAGTGTTATTTTTTAAAATAATTCTACCACTACTAGCTTTCAAATACCGAAATAATCATATTAAAGCTTAAAATCATCTAGAGAGCTGCTCTGTCCTCAGTCCATATTGGGGGGGGGGGGGGAGAACTACTAAAATAACGCCACATTTCACTTTATCTTCCTCGGTCAATCTATTTAACAGTGTAAGCAGACTGAAAATGGTCATGAAGAAAGTATCTTGGGAAATATCAGAAGCTGGGAGGATGTCCAACGATGCCATGATTTATGGTTTCATTACTCCATCCGCTGGAATAGCTCCCTCAGTGTATCTTTAGTCTTGTGCTCTGAACATGTCTGTGTATCATACCACAGATTAACATCACTCCCTCAATGCTTAAAACACACTCCAGGTTGTTACAGTACATGCGGCCTAATGTAATAGAGAACTATACCTTAATATTGAACAATGTCTTACTCTTATAGGATCTGTCTTTTCTCCCCGAAACAAACATTATTAAACTGCCTATAGTTTATAATGGTGCATGTGCTGTATGTAGCACAATCTCACTAATTAATATTGAGAAAGATATCACTCTGTTGATGTCTTTCACAGGGCTTATGAGTGTCAGGAGAAAACAAACGTATTGCTTTCATTAGCTACAGTATTCTGTAGGTTATCCTAATTCCTGTTTGCAGCATCCAGTATCCAGTATAAATGTAATTATGGAATAAATCCTAATATAAGCATAGCTTTGCAACAAATTGTTTTTGCTATAACACAATATTTTTGCTTTAACACATTTAAAACTAAAGCTTTAAGTTAAATCTAACTTAAGAAGAAAAAAATATCCTGATAGTTTGTTTATGGTATGACATGTAGATGAAAATTCACTTCAAAATGCACTTAAAAGATATTATGTAAATTGCTGTTGAGGAAATGATAATGTAATCATGGTATTATAATACAGTAGCAAACAAGGTGTGATGGACCAATTTACTACTCAAGTGTATTTTTGTCATAGCTCATACTTGAAAGCAAGGACACACTAACATAACAGGGAATGTCTACATCTGACAGGTTGCATTTTCTTACCATAAAAAATTCATATAATGAATCACTTAAGATATCGAAATACAAGAGTAGTGGCTGGCCGCACAAAATGTAATTGTATTTCATTTCTCTGAGAACACCACTGCCACAAAACTTACTTTTTGGCATGAAAAGAGTGAAGCAAAGCCCATAATGTATCAGAAATAGACTGAACGGTAGGGAACACATATCACAGGTATTCATGCAGAGCTATTAGTTTCTTATTGAACTATGTATCAAAGTGCTTTTCCCAGACAGTTATAACAGATACCATGCAGTGCTGATATGCTGAGATATTAATACATGGACATTTGCAGTTTGCAGTCATATTTCCCATGCAATATCTACTGTAGCACGATCTCATCATTTTCAAACTAATGAAATATGTTGTTTTTACATGAATGTCCTTCATTTGCTTTCTGGAAGGAAATGCAAACACAATGTCCTTAGTTCTCTTCCCGAGCTTCCATGATGCAGAAGACCACGAGCTGCAGCATAACAATGGTACTCTAGCTGCCATGGCTACCTGTCCTACACTGGTTCCTCAGACTGGATGCAGGGAGGCTCTGCTGGCTGCTGGGAGGCCCTGCATTGAGGTTGGCATGGTTCTCTCCATCCAGCTGTCTTTCAGCGCCATAGTGGGTCTTGCTGGATGGATTTGGCCTTGGTCAACGTAACCTCATATTGGTAAACCACCAGATTTGAGTGTCTGTTAAATTACCTAATTAGGCATTTTCTTTCACTTCTACAAAATGAGAGAAAGTAATGTTCCAACCAAATGTGTAGAGGTTTATATATTAAATACATGATGTTTTTTCAATAGTTTTTGGTGAAAGATGAAGACTCTGTACTGGATTCAGACGTTTGGACCCAGCTGCACATTATTTATTATTTAACATGATCAATAAATATGAAAAATGACATTTGAACGAAGATTAAATGTGCCTATAAATTGTGCTTATTTCAAATTATTTACTATGCTGACAATATACGGACATTTTGTTATTGATGGTTATGTCACTGCAGGGGTGGAGATATGAACGAGCATTTATCTGTCTAAAGCGCACGTCCTCAAGGATACCGCAATGAGTCATTATGTGCTCTCAACATAAGCCAATCTATGGACAAGGTTATGTTGGTTTTCCTACTTGCATTTAGCCTGGGGCGCTGCCTCCCACAGACACAGGAGCAAAGCATAGGGATGTTTCATTGTGACAGCCCCATCTGGATGGTAACAAACAGGCCCTCTAATGACCACCAAACCAGCTTCCCTGTCAACGGCCCACAGTTCCTCTCTTACATCCGACCAGTGTCGACTTCATCACCGTTGCTTTGTCCTTGTTTCTCCATATTTGATCCATCACTTTTAACTCTTTCCAACTACAAAAGACGTGGTTTAACCTGTAAGGCGCTATAGGCCTGGGGGTGTGATGATTATAAAATGTTCTATTGTTGTGGCGTTTGCTGTATAGTTTGATTGAGACGTGTGACAGCAGTATGGGGCCTTTGGCAGGTCGTTAACTGGTCGTCCTGTGGGCTTTCCTCGTCGTTCTTGGGCAGCTAGCTGTCCCCGAGCGGCAGGGGGTCCACAGCATAAAGCCTATTCTGTGGACAGCCCCCGCTTTTGCTATTTTATTTACTGTTCTGCCAATCTGACATCAGGTCTCACACCTGCGCTATTTAGTTCCACATGCTGGGTGTCGTGTGGACCGTGTGGGGAGGGATAAACAGTTGTTGACATAGAAACAGTTAACTTAGTGGGCTTTCTGGGCTGTATAGTAAACGAACGCATGGCAAGGACTGGACGTTATCTCAATCCAACAGACTGCTGGAGATATATGAATGTTTAATAGTTCACAGTGAAATGCATATTCCCAAATGTGTGGCCAGTTGTGTTGCATCGTGTTGTAATGTTATTGTGTCTCTTGAATATACTGTATGTAGTTTAATATACAGTATGCACTGTATACAGTATACAGAAGATGCTATGTTGACACCTTTCTGGCACAGCTCCAACCGAGAGAGAGAAAGATAAAATAAAGATATTTCTATATTTGAATCAAACTGGAACAAGACATATATATTGCATATATATATATATTGCATATATATGTATGTACAATATACAAAAACATTTGATATCATCGTGTTTTCACCATTTTTGCCAGTAGAGAACCACGCATGTCAGGGGCAGCTGTCCTGCTTTGGGCTATTCAATACTAAAGCATAGTCGATGTGGCCAATATATTGGTGTTAGTAATGGATACTGGCTTCGCCAGGCAAAGGTCTCTAATTGACTGATGGGCCTGACCTGCCCCTCCATCTGTCAGCCTGGAACAAGACTGCTTCCATCCCTGACCTGGACGCAGAGCGAACCTCCTCTACCATTTGGGTCCATTATACGTTCCCGTCGCCACATATACTCTACACTTGGAAGGGGGACAGACGTTGTTTAGATAGAAGAGGCGTCCCGACTGGGTTCTAATTTCAGATTTCACAGTAGATGGAAGATGCCCTCTCAACCGAGTGCACATCTGATTTAACGAATGAAGCGCACAGGTGACAAGCACGGTACAAACAGAAGTGACGTGGTAAGTTTGGTTAATATATTCATGTTATGAATGTGTTCTATGAAAATACGTCTGTCATGTTGACGCATTTATTTATATGATGAAGCGTTCAGATCAGACGGTTTGGTAAAATTACATCTGGAAAAGTCGTAACACAGTAGGTTGCATGCATATGAACTAAGGGGTATTAATAAATATTTTCCCCAGTAAGTGAAGCGTTAACTGTCGCACTATTTCAGGAACACAGCATTTGAATAAATATTTCATTTAGCAGGAATAAAACTTATGCATGTTTGGCAAGAGGGATCCATCACAATGGCGGTTAATGTAAATGGTATTTGCTGTGCTATTAATGAGTGTTGCCTCATTGCTCACAGTGTCAATAATACAGCCGTCAACGGGGAAACATCTTGTGTCTGTATGACACACCTGTTGGCATGACAACAAGACAAAAGAGTGAAGGAGACTTAAAATGAGTGGTACAGAAATATACTGTACCAGCCAACCTGCTGGTAAATACTGTTTGTATGGTTAATGGAATAAGAAGATATATTATTTTCCATGCCCATATTGATTAGCATTATTTTCAGTTTAAGACCTTCAGTCTTAATTTAATACATTATTCTGAATTAATTAGAATTTATTTTCGTTTTACAGCCAACTTTTCAAAATGAATCACAGGATAGACTTCCTTCATGGATAAAAAGGAAAATAAATATACAGTATAATAAGAAAATATACCTTAAACTCAATTCAACTCAGTTTTTAATACTTATTTGATAAAACACCACTGGAAACTACACACTAGCTCCTGTATGCCAGAATGTATTTCCTAATAAAGACTGAGCTGTTTTTAACATCAACCAGATTAACAATGTGTACACGGCAATTGTCCACCGCGTTTAACAATGTGTGCACAGCGACTGCATTGAATTACATCTAATTCACTACAAAAAATTCCCACAGAACACTGCATTCCTTCCCCAGCTTACTGTTTAGAACTGTTAACTAACGTGCATATGGCATGAGGAAGGTAAGTCTAAGATGAGAGCGCCTATAGCCTGCAGGGATTACGCAAAGTGGAGGGGAATGAGCTCTGGGGAGGGTATAGTTCTGGGTATAAATCAAGGTGTTATCTAAACCTCTCATCTTCACTGTTATTAGCCTGTCAAGATGATTTTGACTTGCCTGGCTGTCTGCTCTCAACAGACTGTAAAGAGTAAGAATGTATAATTCTCTAATGCCACCGGGTGTTAAATGTTAGCAGCACAGTGCAAGGACCCAGATGGCCAGACTACACCGTAGGTGGTGCCACAAAAGAGCAACATAGCCTGTCTGAATCCTCACGTACGTGTACATTAGCTAAAGTATATGTACAATGTAAATGTACAATGTTACATAAACAAGAGGAAATAAACAACAGAGGACTTCATATTACAGACAGACTAATAAACACCACAACAAAGTCCTAATATTTTCCCAAGCTCTGTCTGCTTGATTTATGCAACAATGAAACGCTCATTTTTAAATACCTGTCAGACATCTGTTGTTTATATTAAGGTTCATTCATAAAATATAAGATGATGAAAACAGAGCTCTGCCACATGAAAATGGTAATCTGGAAAGTGAGCGACACGCTCATTGTCATCGGGTGGATGCATAACAAACACTCATTTCATTTCCACATTGAGACAGGATTATTTATCTAAGATCAAACCCCAACAGTTGTTAGGCACAATTCTTCCCGTTCACTCTAAAGCGTCTGAGTGAATACATTATTCAAGTCGTCAGCAGCGGCGGGCGTCGTAATGAAAATGTAATTTCAGAGCACGTTGCGCTTCTGGAAGTGCCACTGTGTCCACTCTAACCAGTTTACAATGCTGAGGAGATAGCAAAAGGCAGAGAGAGAGAGAGAGAGAGAGAGAGAGAGAGAGCAATAGGGTGTGAAAAACAAGCTAGCTGACTGCTACAGCAATCACCTTCACCACAACCTCAAACTCTTGCCCCCCTCCCTATCCTCCCCCCTCCTTCTCCCCCCCTTCCCCACACACGCCCCCCACGCAATACATTATTACGCAGTAACATAGACAGCAGGACCAGGAGGCCTTGCTTCAGCACCATTACTTCCTGGCCACGGTTGGGGGTGGCGGGGTATAGGGTGTCTTACATAACGTGGGGATTCAAACATTCAGACATATTCTTCCCACACCGAGAGTGGCTCTGCGTGGCCCGACTTAATTGGGATTGATGGTACAGCACATTGGGTCTAAATTTAGTCCCAGCATTTCTCTTCCTTCGCTGTCGAGGCGGGGCAGAAGCTTCTCCGTGGTCACGCACGGCGGTAGATGGGAGGAGGGCATTGGAGCTGAATTGTGCTTCTGTGACACATTGGCTGGACCTGCTCACTGCACCGTACCCCACTTCATCTCCCCGCGTGTCCCTCTGGCTGTCTCACGATTATCTCGGCATGCAGCGGGACGTTGCGGATCACTTCCTCGGGAGGGAGGAAAACCCTAAGGAACAGGATTTCATGTTCCGAGTTCCCAATTCTAAAATAACACAGTATATGCGAGTCGGTTCATCTGTAATGAACAATGAAAATGATACATTTATGTGAGGATTTGGTATATACTACTGTATCCAATCCCCCTGTCCACCCCCCCCCCCCCCCCCCAACACCCCCCCTTCCCAATCCCCCCAACATTGGACATATACTGGTGTCTTTATTATTAACACCATGTAGGTCTCCATATGAGAATGTGGGTTGATACAACTAAGCGATGGTGTATAGGAGAGTCTCTGGGTTAAATTGTGTAGTGGCCTAATAGTTGCCTTGTGATGAAGCTTTATGGTTGTTATCACGCACACAACTCATTTCATGTGGCTGTTCTTTGTCAAGGCACATCATCATTATCACAATGTGTTCTTGGATTCACGTCAAACAAAATAAGTTTTACATCTAGAACAGCCACTTTTCAATTTGTTGTTTCGAACATCTTGGCCTGATTTTCAAAAAACAATGCAGTTTCTATTTAATACCTCAGTAAGTGGTAGCAAGTGTTCTTTTTCAAAAACAAAGTGCTTCTCAGAAAATTAGTCTGGCACATGTCAACTGCATTTTGTTTTGAAAAATGCCTCTTTCAGCCCTCAATTTAGTGGCTTGAAGACTGAATGTAATTTGGCAGCAGGTCTATGAAAAACAGTGCGATCAGCTCAGTAGCAACTTCCGTCACACTTTGCCTGGCAGCTTGACACCGCAATGAGTTTAATGACATGGTGTCAATTCAGTACATAGAATGGAAACTTGCTCAACATCCAAGACAAAGATTCAGTCTAAAATGAATCCACTTGTACAACAATGTACAACTACATTAGTCACTTTTAAAAAAGTGTGTCCTATCTGTTGATCTAATGGGCTGATTCCTAGTCATTTTCATAAAATAAACAATATAAAAAAGGCCATATATTGTATTGGTTTACAATGAATTCTCACGCCATAGCTACAGCCTGTACGGATTGAATCTAAACCGTGATGTGAGGATGGGATGTACTGATTGTTTCCCCTGTGAGGCAGCTATGCTGACAATGACTACATGTTGACACAGGGACGAGTGTGTGTATGAGCTAGCTACACTCACAGTGCCAAAGTGGAATACAGAGGGCAGAGAGCAAACCATTGAAGCTTATTTGGCCACCATGGCAACGACAATGGAGGGAGAAACGCTGTTGAATTGTAGCCATCGATATATAATCCCATGTGAGAGTGTCACAGCCCCAAGGCAACAAAATGGGATTGTGAGAAATGTATTGGAAGAGAAAGGAAATAGACAAGAGAGCAAGAACAATATCTTAAGACTATGAATATTATTTTTCTGACTGACATTTAAGGTACAACCGTTGATTGTGTAATTAATGTCCCACATAACCAAAACTTTCTGCCTCAGTTCAGTGTTAATATTTAGAAAGTGTGACCATATGGTAAGTACTGGAGTATTCTGTAATGCCAGCCATTCAGCATGGACACCAAGGAACCAACATTATTTATTATGATGGTTTTAAACACAGGAGCTATTCTGGGTAGAAATCAAGGAGGTCCCCTTTAACACTTAAGTACTTTGTGCATTTCTGAAAGAAGACTTTTGAAAGAAGACAGTAATGCTTTTGGCATGAAGGCAAAACTCACCTAATGTATTTTCAGCAAATCTTTAAGCCGTAACTTGCTAGTAATAAGTAATGAACATCCGGTTACAATTAACCCCCACCCTTATAGCATTTTTGAATGAAAAACCATCAATTACAACCCACCCTAGAATTCAAAATGATGCTACCAATTAGGCTTCCCTATCACTTGTGAATGCAAATTTAAAACAACTTCTCATTAACCAGTTTAATGATAATTTCAGCGGGTCATAGGACCAACCCTTCAAATCTCACAGTGAATACCAAAACAAGAGATAGTGTTCCATCCACACCAAATACTGGAAAGCTGTTCCCAGTATTAAGACAACATTTATATCTCAGCACAGAAAGCAATTAACACTAACAATGTAAAGCACTGTATGGTCAGTACAAACATAGATACACTCATACATCCCCATTTTGCTAGTGTAAATTAATACATGTTTCTGTGCTAATAGACAAATAAGCAACATTCTCAGGGCTGCTAGTCAAGGATACTGATCAACGTTCACCTTCATAATATATATTTAATTTGCTGTTAAGTCCCTCATGAATTGCCCCCTTTTCCATGTGAGCCTGGGCTAACAATCTTTTGGCCTTTGATTCATGTAATATCCACCGTTTACTTGACATCATCTGCATTTGCCAGAATGCATCCAGATGTTAAATTTTGTTGAAAAGAAATCTGTAAAAAGTAGGGATACACTTCATTTATCAGACATACATTGTTATTAGCTGATATTCGACTTATCGGAAAATAAGACATTCACCTATAGAAGTGACTTGTGTTTATCTGTTTTGTGTCAAATTCTGCTAAATGCTGTGTTATTTGTGGACTGAAATAGACAACAGAGCTGCAGATTCTGAGAATATCCATAAGAGGTATCACCTATACCAGCCCCTGGACATACTGTAACTCTTACCTAAGAGTTAAATTAATGTTGTGTGCACCTGTGGTTTGTTTTCAAATAAAATGAAAAGAAAATGGCTGCAATGTGCGAGTATTTCACCAACATGGGTATAGCTATTGCCCAAACTTGTATCAGCCCAGAATTTCATTATTGGTACATCCCTAAAGACATCAATGAAGGAACAAATGAAAGTGTAATACAGGTTTGCACTGAAATTAATGTATTATTAATTCACGCTGGAGTGCATTTGGGCAGTAGAGGATTGTATGATGTTGAAACTAAGCATTCATATAGCATAAAAAAATAGAAGCATGCACCTGTTATTTGGATATGTTATTGAAATTGTACGCCAAGTAAACAGAAGTTAAAATAATCAAAGTAATTCAAATAATTATTCTGGTCTATGTCCGGACTCTCTCTGGCCAAATCTGAAAGCCTCTACGCATCATTTTTTAAACGTACCTTGAATACCTCATCCATGGTGAGAACTGACTTTCAAAATCAATCTCACCAGCAATCAATCTTCCCTGGCAGGGTAAGTCTGCCGAAACTGGGAACCATTTGCTATAGAGGAAGTAGTAACATTTCAATTTCTCTCTCCAACTCTTAGTGGCAGCCAGCATATGTTAGCCTTGGCACTGGTTGGAACAATTATGAATGTGTGACACGGTGTTCGTGTTTGAAGGCAATGGTGAAATTATTTCACTTTTGAAAGGTGTATGAGATATTAAATATAGGCAGTGATGGACTTAAGCATAACAGATATAAATGTTTGTGATTTGAGCCCTCAGACTCACTAGGTAATTTTAATTGTATTAATTTAATGATCGTGTTTAATTATATAATATAATTCGTCACAGTGGGTGCCATTTATGAGTCTAATCCCTACCTCCTCATCAAAACTCATTCCCTGAAATACCCCTCAACATATCCCATTCTTATATAGGCTGACATTCAATTGCTTAATTTACCTAAACTAGTGTCTAGGATAAAGGGTCGATTAAAGGCTACATTTTTTGGTACCATTAGCAAGCAACCTGAGTAACAAATTGTGTGCAGATCTTACTGTGATTCACTGGTCTGGTGTCTTACTGGGTATATGGCAGAGTTCATTAGCAACAGCAGGGCACAAACAAAAGGTTGCGCAGACCCTGGAGCCTGGTTAGGTTAAAAGCCAAACTTCAAAAAAATAGGTGGAATAAGGTGCCACTGTAAATAATGATTATATTGTCCCTTTAGTATACAAAGACTTCATTAGTAGCCCAGTCATTACATCACAACACATTAAACCCCAGCTTGGGTCTGAAATTAGGAACGTTGTAATGTGTTTTAAGGCACCATATCATTCCAAGTTTCGACTGTAATTTTGTACTGTAACCTTCTAGCTAAACATTCAGTTTCTGTTTTAAATGTGCTGTAACCTGATTGGCCATCTGACTGGAAGTGAGGAGAGGTCAGAGATGGTTTATAATCCAGACATCACACCTGAGACCAAATCTGACTGGTTTCTTTTACACAATGAGGAATTTCTAAATGTGTCATTTTAGGTCCTTTTAGATAACGGACCATTTTTATAATAGAGTTAACATGTAATACATGTTAATTCAAAAGGACATGCAGCAATGTAAGACATTGTTGCTGCTCACAGAGCACAACTAGTCTTTAAAGGTAATAGTGTCATGGAGCAGACGTCACACATTGTCAAGTGGGTGAGGCTCTGCTGAGTGAATGGTCGGCTGTCTCAAGAACGACCACGAGAAAATCCCAACCAGTATATCCATCCTGAAGGAGTGACAAAAATCAATGGGCGAGACGCTTATCGGGAGCGTGTTAATAATTCATTGCTTGCCCATGGTGGGAATATAATTGATCAAGGGGAGATAAGTTGTGGTGATAAATATTTCAAGGGGTGCTGAGAGAGAGAGAGAGAGAGAGAGAGAGAGAGAGAGAGAGAGAGAGAGAGAGAGAGAGAGAGAGAGAGAGAGA
>JAODLL010079766.1:0-39791 GCA_026546735.1 Forbesichthys agassizii | reverse complement strand
ACACACACACACACACACACACACACACACACACACACACACACACACACACACACACACACACACACACAGAGTCAGGCAGTGTGTGTTGGTAAACTAACATTGGCAATCTAAAAACGACTGTCTAAAAAAGGAACGCTCTAAACTGGCAGGTCAGATGAGCTCATTCTTACAAATACAGTGGCAGAGGTGACAGCAAGCAGCTCTCTGTGTGGCGTGTGTGTGTGTGCCTGGGTGGTTAATGCAACTGTCTGGTTGGCTTGTCAGCCTGGCACTTTGTCATTACAGAAACCAGCCTGAGCCTCAGGAAACAGTAAGCCCTCCTTCCAAGCCAAGGTCTACTCAGACGTGCACCAAGAGAGCTGGCAAAGCTCTGCCTTAAAATGGGGTCTAATGAGACCAGAGTCATATCTGACAACAGACATAAGACCCTGGGATGGTACAGCTGTAGGAACATGTGGTGCTCTTGAAGAAAACCTCAAATTGTCATTTAAAATAGAAAAAATAGAAAAAAGACAGTTTAGCTAAAAGGCTCTATACACTAAAGCACTGAGTCATTTAATGAGGCATAATTCCACGTGGGAAGAAAGGCAGGCATGCAATAAAAGCAGTAAAACAACATGAATACACATAAATGCCTGTCTTTCCTTGGAGGATTCCAATAAGATGGTGTGTAGAGCTCACAGAGAGAACACAGGCGGAGTCGGGATGAAATGTAATAAAGGGCTGACGTCACAAGGCACGTCTCCTCACTATTAATAACCATTAGTCAGGCAAGCACCCACCTGTGCACTCAGAAAGACTTATGAAGTCAATACTGTTTCCATCATGTAAGGCAGGCAGGGACAGAGAGGCCTGTTGCCAGGCGGTTATTAAATACAATCTCTCTCTCTCATTTAGCACTGCTTGGGAGATGTTTCCAGGTCTGGTACTGGATCTATTTGTCAAAAGATGCCCTGGCATGCCCTCACACGTATCATGTGTATTGGGGAAACGGGAAAAATATTATACTGTATTTCACTGGCTTTGAAAAAAGAAGAAAAAAAAAAACATCTTGGCTCTCTGCTGTCAAGGTGAATTAGCCGTCGGCTCAAAAGCGAGACAGTAGAAGAGAAAAGGGAAAGAAAGCAGAAGCACTTGAAATTAAGGAGAGAATAATGCAATCTAAGATAGAATAAAAGGCTGCAGTGGAAATCCTCCAAATCTGTGGTGAGGGAAAATGGGAGAGTGAATACGTCTTCTGTGGGAGAGGCTGTGTTCAGCAGTGGTGCGCTGTCAGGCCCTTCAAGCCCTTCAGAGAAGGAGTGACAAAAATTGGAAAATGATAGGCAATTTGCAAGTTATGAAATGTCCCCTTTCAAACAAAAATATATTTATGATAATGTCATAAATATACCACAGGTACGTAGATTTGACGTTAACATTATCTTAAAATGTATGTCTTTTCGCTGCTTTTCCTGCCAGAAGAAACAAGTCTTTGCTAGCCAATCAAAATTGTTAATTTAGACACCGTAAAAGACCTTTCGCCAGAGTGTGATTGACAGGCAATCAGAAGGCCGAAATGTTGCTATGTGCACTGTGTCGGACAAACAAGAATAACTTTAACTGGAATCACAGTCTCTCCATCAAATCTGTTATTTTGAAACTTATATTCATTCTGAACATTTTGAAAGCATGTTTTTTATGGGACATGTACACAACAAAGACAGCTAGCTATATCTGACAGACTGGATGTAGCCTACAAATCTTTCAATATCCTGAAGCAATGTGGAAAAACTAAATTAATTTTGATGCAAAATCACGGGACAGCCAAACACATTTGTTATAAGGTACATAATATTGTAATACTGTAATACTGTATCCATTTTACATTTGTAAAAGTTGTCAATCGTAACCAGAAGAATGCAGTAGCCTGTCACAGTCTGGTACTGCCAGTCTGGTACAGTCTGGTATTCTCCCCGTCGTCCGTTCAAAATTTTTTTGAAGTTTCACTTCACCTTTATTCTGATAGGCTTTGCGGCAATATTTCTCATTGAGAATGAAACAATGTAAAACTAAAGCGACGATTGTCTTTATCTGAAAAGTAGGATTAACTATTATATCACTAGTAAGTCTATTTATCTACGACAATGGGCCCGGGTAAGGCCCGGGTTGTGCTATTACCTACGTACGCTGTGCTATTAAGTATGTACGCATAAGGCCCGGGTTGTGCTATTACCTACGTACGCTGTGCTATTAAGTACGTACGCATAAGGCCCGGGTTGTGCTATCACGTACATACGCATAAGGCCCGGGTTGTGCTATTACCTACGTACGTTGTGCTATCACGTACATACGCATAAGGCCCAGGTTGTGCTATTACCTACGTACGTTGTGCTATCACGTACATACGCATAAGGCCCGGGTTGTGCCATTTCCAACGTACGTTGTGCTATCACGTACGTACGCATAAGGCCCAGGTTGTGCTATTACGTACATACGCATAAGGCCCGGGTTGTGCCATTTCCTACGTACACTGTGCTATTCCGTACATACACATAAGGCCCGGGTTGTGCCATTTCCTACGTACGTTGTGCTATCACGTACGTACGCATAAGGCCCAGGTTGTGCTATTACGTACATACGCATAAGGCCCGGGTTGTGCCATTTCCTACGTACACTGTGCTATTCCGTACGTACACATAAGGCCCGGGTTGTGCTATCACGTATGTACGCATAAGGCCTGGGTTGTGCTATTAACTACGTACGCTGTGCTATCACGTACGTACGCATAAGGCCCAGGTTGTGCTATCACGTACATACGCATAAGGCCCGGGTTGTGCCATTTCCTACGTACGTTGTGCTATTCCGTATGTACGCATAAGGCCCGGGTTGTGCTATTACCTACGTACATTGTGCTATTCCGTACGTACACATAAGGCCCGGGTTGTGCTATTACCTACGTACGCTGTGCTATTAAGTATGTACACATAAGGCCTGGGTTGTGCTATTTCGTACGTACACATAAGGCCCGGGTTGTGCTATCACGTATGTACGCATTAGGCCCGGGTTGTGCTATCACGTACGTACGCATTAGGCCCGGGTTGTGCTATCACGTACGTACGCATTAGGCCCGGGTTGTGCTATCACGTACGTACGCATAAGACCCCAGCACATGTACGTGCACATCTTGTTTACATTATACAACAGCCAGCCAGACTTTGGACTGGGGTTAGTGGAGCTTCACCGCTTGCTCTGGTGCCTCTGGAGAGAGCCTTACAGTTCCACAACACACTCACAATCTCTCCAAGAACACTGGACGCCAGAGTGGAAAGAAAGATAGGATAGGGACTAAAAACAACAATGAACGGTAACAGTGATATCTCAGACTGAGGTGAAAAATGTGAGTGTGAGTGAGGGATGATAAGAAAGAACAGTGGAAAAAGAGGGACGAGCTAATGGATGAACTCATCTGAATGGTTGACAGTCCTGCTGCGGTGCCTTAAGCCCTGGACTAACTGAAGATAAATAAAGGATCATTTCTAGACCATAATAGCAGCAGTAATAAAGGATTATTGCTACCGCAGTGCTGCTAAAGTCTTCAATGGTTGAGCAAGAATACCACACCTAGTAACAGCCAGACATGTCCACCAACTGGAAAAAGCACACACGGCCATGGAAATAAATCAAGTCTCTGGACATCCGTGAAACCAGCTATTCAATCATAGACACACGTAGACAACAGATGTGTTATCACTCCGTGTCCCCCTTTTGTATTGATTCAAGGGGGAAACAAACAGCTTTGAAGCACAAAAGGCGTGTGCACGAGAGACACAGGGCCCCAGCTTGAGGGTGCATGTAGTAATGATGCCATGGCACGAAAAAGATGAAAAGACAGAGTGAAAAGCTGGACTGAGTCTTGGCCTAAGAAAGGCAGAGCTTCAGCTGTTAAATTGAGCTGTGTGTGTAAGGACGGCACGGCTGCGTCCTCTTGGTGAATCACTTAGGAACACAGTGGCCAGTGAATGAATGAGGTTCTCTCAACAATTAGGATTGATGGACACCGAGGTATGCCCTAAGCACGAGATGAACAAACACTAAAAGCAACGCAGGAGACTGTCCAAACGAATGCGGAGGGAAGCGACAGGGTGGGGGCTAATAAACTAAAGACAGAAAGCAGATCTACTCTGCTGCTGCCTACAGAGAAATGTGTTTACAGTATTTTCTGCCTTCTCCCTCACTCCTTTCCACATTATCTACACCACTAAATGAAGCTGTGCGCCAACAGCTGCTGTAGCTCACACAAACACGGACATTTTTCATTTGTTCTGAATATTCATGACAGCTACCCTCTGCCTGTGTGGCTCTTAACGACGATGAAACTCCATGTTGTGTTAACATAATTTACAGTACATAGTTTCCCCAGACGTACAGTACAGCGCAGATGTTTACATTCCCTTTGTTACAGAAGATTGACAAGCGGTTGTTTTGCGAGTGCTAACTCAAGAGCCTTGTTTGTTCGCAGGGAGTAGCCAGGAGGGACTCACCAAGCCAGCCGGCCAACCATCTCAACTGGCAGACATGCAGCGGTTGATGTGGAGCCTGTGTGCCCTGCTGTGCCTCTGTTACTGGGAGCAGGGCTACTGCAGGGGCTCCAAGGAAGCACGGAGAACCAAAGAGCACTCTCTTGGGCCGAGGAGGACCAAGCGAGCTCCCCAGGACCCGGACGACAAAAAGTGTTCCTATACGTTCCTGGTTCCCGAGCAGAAGATTACAGGTGATTACAGAAGATTAAATATGTTCCCCATCATACGGGTGATCTACTTTCTCTTAAGACTTTTCCAAAGATCAAACCCGTCTGCACGCTGTCCAACCAAACTTGTGTTCCGCCACTAGGTCCCATCTGCGCCAGCGCCACGGGGCCGGAGCCGGACAGAGACAGAGTGACTCGCATAGACATCTCGGACGTGCGCGAGGTGCTGAACAAGCAGCGGCGCGAGATCGAGACGCTGCAGCTGGTGGTGGACGTGGACGGCAACCTGGTGAACGAGATGAAGCTCCTGAGGAAGGAGAGCAGGAACATGAACTCCCGCGTGACGCAGCTCTACATGCAGCTGCTGCACGAGATCATCAGGAAGAGGGACAACTCCCTGGAGCTTGCACAGCTGGAGAACCGCGTCCTCAACGTCACCTCGGAGATGCTGCGGCTGGCCTCTCGGTACAAGGAGCTGGAGACCAGGTTCGCCATCATGGCCGGGGTGGTCAACAACCAGTCTGTGCTCATCTCTGCCTTGGAGGAGCAGTGCCTCAGGACCCTGGGACGCGGCGAGCTGCCCGTCGTGCCGCCGCTGGTGCAGGTGGTGCCCGAGAATATACACATGAACAACCGCTTCACCAACGAGATACAGAGGAACGGTAACAACCGCGCATTCCCGCGCGGCTCGCGCATGGACACGCCCACAGCGAGCCCGTTTGGACTCAACCCACCGCCGCCACAGGGAACGCTCATGGCGGACGGTAAGTGTGTCAATACATGAAAAGGGGATTTCGTGGGAGGCATGCGACGGAAAGCCGGTCGGTAGTTGTTTAATTGTCCACGACGCCTGGTAAATGCAGCGGCCCAGTTGGCTGAGGTGCAGCGAAATCACACATTCTTGCTATTCCCTCACGTACGCACAAAATTATTCAGATGTATGAGTGTACATGTCTACGCCATGTCCTGCGCATCTTCCCTTCATACAGCTCAATAAACGTGTATTTTAGCGTACGTGCACGAGTGACCCCACCTTACCTCCTCCCATAAACTACTATGCAAATGATAACAAATGCGCCCTTGTCCTCATCCAATATGCAATGACTTATCCAGCCGCAAAACGTGTAACAAAGAAAGAAAATTCACTGACTGAGCTCGACGTTTTGATCACAGATGTGTAGACAAGGATACATTTTATATTTAGAAGTTTGTCCTCCGGTGTCAGCAATAATATAAAGTCAACGGAGTGGCAAATGATTACAGCAGTGAATGCATCGGGTTCCGAGAACCGTACCACGTCAGAAACTATAAAGAAGGAGTCGCATATCAAAGTCGATAAAGAGAAGAGTTGAAAGTGTGGCAGTTAAGCTCACAGGAAGAAAGGACGGCTGTAATCATAAAAAGACATTGTCAATAATATGTTAATACTATATGAAAGAGATAAAAATAATATAACAGAATGATATTGGATAATTAATATAAGTGATGAATTAGAACTGGATAAAAAGTACTGTATATGCCGGTGCACGGATCCGTGCGTAATTGCCTCATGTGCGGCATGGATGTCTGAGTCTCAGCAACAGCACATATTCTTTAACAGAGACAAGTGCAGTGCATGACGATCTTTTTGAACAGTGAGTAAGATAGTTAATCTGTGGGAACTGGGAAGTATGCCGGGGTGCGCACAATGGTGATATAGAGAGGGTGACTATACAGTAGTCCTAATGATGGCCAGCTGGTTAACGCTGTACAGTAGTCTACTCTAAAATTAAATAAATCTCACTCTCTGAACACCTCAAAAACACTCTTGAGAATTATAGAGATCCCAAGGGCTCCTTGCTAAAGCCAATGTTTTGTAATTCGCAGGAGCGGTGTTCGCGTTCCTTGCTTACATAAATATACAGTTAATAGCATTTAATGTTTGGGTTTGGCTTTTCTGATGTTAAACATGAATAAATCCTCATTATGCTACATAATCTAATGTTGTGGTCATCGGATGTTTTTTTCATTGACAACGCCATGTTGCCTTGTAGTAACTGGAGGGGATACATATTTGGTGTTGTTTGGTACTAGTTTGAAATCGACATGTTACAGAGCCAGACTTGACTTTGCGCTTCGCACATTCTCACGACAGCGTGAGACTTTGCGGTGTGCTGCGCACACTCTCGCGTCACATTAATTTTGATACATCACCCTTTGTGCGTGGAAACCAGCATACACAACCTTTTTGTGCATACGCAATGTTGATACATTAGGCCCCAGGTCTCACAACGCCTCTAGTGATTGGTCAAATGTCCAAAAAGCGAATGACGTAGGGTGTTTTCTTCTGAGAAGGTAAACTTTTTTCAATGTTAATTACATTTTCAAGAGAGCAAGCACGTAGTTACATTTACTAAAGGAATATTTTGCATGTGAGGAAACAGCAGATTCCCTTTTTTTTCTACTAAAAAACTAAATCCAGCATGCAAGAACATGCAACCAGGCATAAACAAGCAAGACACAAACATTAAGAGAATTAAGCCAACTCAGGATTACACTTTAACCACAATCGATCACAGATAATCATCTGAGCTGGATGATGCCATTATCTCTGACCTAGACGTACTTCTCTGACCACAAGCTGAGGATATAAGAGCCAAATATTTTCCAGCATGAAACCAATTTGCGAGGTTATAAAGTGGCTTGGAAATTACTCTCTTGAAAAATGGGGCTGGACTGTTATGGCTAGTGATTAGCCCATGGCAGGGAATGCTGATAGGGGGTTTACACAACCAGATGGCTAAGGGGATGAGATCATTAACAGCTAATTTCACATGGAAGCAGAAATAAAAGACAGCAACTAGGAAGGAATGGTGTCTGAGAAATATTAGTAAAACATCAGGCCAATGTCTTACTAGTTTAACTGTGTCTGACTAAAAGCAACTACTTAACTCCGTTCTTGCTTTTGGCCATACTAAAATAACCAATAGCCAGAGGGAAATTATACATTAAGCTTTTAACAACTCTGCCAAGTGTATTCATCTTAAGGAGCTCATAAATCTCAATTCACAGAACAAAACAAATGTAACAAGGTTAATTTATGATACAGTACATATGTTATAATGAATACCCACCAGAGAAGGATGTACAACAGCTCTCAGTACTGCACTGGCAGTTGCTTCATGTATGATAGGCATAATTACAAAATACTGGACTTCATGCATAAGAGCAAGTGTCCAAAAGCTTTGGCCAGCAGCCAAATTTAAATATGCTAGAGCCTGAAACCCTAATAAAATCACCATGGAGAATTGCAACAGACAGGGATAAATATTTTCTGCTTCGTGAGCAAACACAGCTCATCTACTCACAGTTAATCAATCAAGATAAACAGAACATCAGACAGACTCACCCCCAGAATTCTTAATAATATGGTTTTATCCATTATACCATTTACATTAGATAATTACAGTATTTTTCATTTCAAAGCCAATGATTAGTTAGGTGGCTAAAACCGTCAGTTGTCTCAACTCTCCAGACTGCATTCCTACCGATAAGGGAAAAGTTGTTATTGAGCCCAAGCACATTACTGTAGCCACCAATAGGCTCTGCGTTGCATACTGAATTCAACAAAACACTATTCTTTACAACAGTTTGGTCTAGTTGAAGCCTATTTAAACTATAAAAGCTTAAATGTCTCGGTTTATTTTTAACATCAATGTCACACACTGTATAAACACTCGTACATTCTGTATAAAGTCTGAACTTGCTGACAGAAAATGAGAGTCTGAATGTGTGTGAGCGAGAAGGGGAGGAGAAACCACATCCTAAAACAGAAAGGATGTTTGACAAAGACATTATGACTAGAAAAATAGACGTTATGCTAGGGGGATTTAGGTACCTGTATAAAATTATACAGTGGTTGTGTGCATTTCCAAAGTCAGTAGAGAAAAGGCCCCCACACAATGTGTTCATGCTCAATACAAATCATACACACAAGGGAGAGAAAAGGATGCAGGCTGCTAGGTTATGGTTGGCAAATGCAACCAACACTTAAATAAAAGCCAGAAATGCATGTCAAAAAAGGACAATTTAACGTTTGTCTCATAATGCACCTCAGTGTCTTTCATTAGACTTCTGACGAATCTAAAAAATGTCTTCACATCAAAGAGTCAATCCCTCTCTTTTAATTTCATATGTTGCAATGATTATTATACATTTTTTTTAAGAGTATTATAGTCATATTTAGTAAGTCAAAACATTTTGAAGACGTTGGGTAAAATAGAATTGTGTAAATGTTTTTGAATATTTCGTTAAAATATAAAACTGTACAGTCTATCCGGTACTATTGTACTGTATTAAAGAGTTCCTCCACATGTATACCAAGTTACCTTATTATTGTCAAGATGTTTTCGACTATTGCTATCAGCTCAATAGACCTTTCGCCAGAATCGAGTTAACCACGCAAAGGGCGGACGGACAGCTTTGTCGGACAGCTGTCCCACATGACTGAGCTGACCATAACACCAGAGACGACTTTGATAACGTCCAAACATTGTGTCATTAATAATAATTGGAGAAGTCAGAAAACGGCAGGATTTAACTACTTAATGGTTTCAGTTAATCAAGTACTATTTAATTATTTAAAAAAACACAAGACCTAATGTAAACGTTTACTGTAACCCATCGCCGGGTCATGAGGGTACATCCCCATGAAAAACAGGCTTACTACAGTAGTGATATAGTTAATCCTACTTTTCCTATCCTACAACAGTTGTCGATTTAATTTTAGATAATTTAATTTTCAATTAATGAGAAATATTGCTGTGAAGCGTATCCGAATAAAGGTGAAGTGAAACAATTCAGGCAGCAAATGCCTATATTTTGTTTTGGACGGACGACTGAGGGGAGAACAGTAGCCTACCGTACAGTTGCTATCAGGTACACAGGACAGGCTACTACATTCTTCTGGTTACGATTGACGAGCCTTAAAAATGTAAAACTGATACAGTCTAGTAATTATATTACCTTATAACAAAACGTATTTGTGTGGTCTCGTGAATTTGCATTCAAATCATAGTTTAGTTTTTCCGCATGGCTTTAGGAAATGTAAAGATCTGTAGGCTAAATCCAGTCTGTCTAGGTAGGATATATCGGGCTATATGTGGTTTCCATGTCCCATCAACATCCTGTTGACATTTTCTAAACAAATATAAGTTTAAAGTTAACAGATTTGATGGAGAGACAGTGATTCCAGATGAAGTGATTCTTGTTTGTCGACAAACTCCGGCGCATAGCAACATTTCGGCCTTCCGATTAGTCAGATTGCCTGTCAATCGAACTCTGACCGACAGAGATCCTTGGTCTCTGAATCACTTTTCTTCTTCTCTTTGTTTCCCTACAACTGTTCCTCCAAGGAACACTTCCGTTAAGGGACTGTGCCCAGGTGCGGCAGGCAGGCCACAGCACCAGTGGGATGTACCTGCTGAGAGCAGAGAGCAGCGATCGGCTGATCCAGGCCTGGTGTGAACATGGCCTGGACAATGGAGGGTGGACCGTGTTGCAGAGGAGGAGAGACGGCTCCGTGAACTTCTTCAGGAACTGGGACAGCTACAAGGTACGGACGGAGAAGGCTGCTATAACGGGTGCATTGTAAATAAAAGATACGAGGCGACAAATAGAGACAAAATAGAGAAAATAGCGCGACAGCCTTTGGCGTGAACATTACAAAACTGCGATAGTGGCCTCAGTTTTGGTCACGTCAACATGACAAAGAACTAAGAGATTTACAGTACACAGTGTCAGGACAATATGTAAATGGTCACTGGTAATGTTTGGGCTGGAGGGGAGAAGAGAAACCAAATGTCAAATACTGCATGAGAAAAGAACATGATTATCCACCCCTCAGATCTCCAGTCCTTGCAGCATCTTACATATTAAACCAGTCAAAACACTCCTGACCACAACACAGAACCAAACCGCAGCTGTCCCAAACTAATCTTACATAAACAACCCAACATTAGCCAATCATGTTGAACCTGCTACCCATCACAGTGGATGGCTTAGCGGTGAATCACCACATACACACAAAGTTGCTAGGGACCTGCATATGGATTCAGAGAGCCCCCGTATGGGTTGACGAAGGACAAAAAAGACAAAACACACAAACACAGTCCATTACCTGTTTGTCCCAAGACAATACCTGCTTCCTGTGCTCTAAGAGCTAACACAGATGGCTGTAGGGCGAGAGGTGAGAAGAGGCACCCCTCGCCATAACTCTAATAAGACTAATATGGACACAAATACAACGTAAGTGGTCTATCCCCCCCCAAAAAATAAAAAATAATAGCATTCATGAACATGAGAATTCTATTTAGTATTACTGGAAAAAAACAGGCTCCCTTGAACTAAACACTGCCAAGATATTGTATTATTCAGAAAGGTCTGTGTTTGTGGCTTTTGGACATGACGTCGTCGACCCGGGCCACAGGGGAGAAAAAAAAATGTAAATGTGGTTCGAGTTCAAGAATAAAAGAGCATTTGCACAGTGAAGGGTGTACACGTAATACCTTGTTGTGTTGCTGCCCCATCCCTGCCCCCACAGAAAGGCTTTGGGAACATTGACGGCGAACACTGGCTTGGCCTGGAGAACATTTACAACCTAGCGAAACAGGGAGACTACAAGCTGATGGTGGAGCTGGAGGACTGGACGGGGAAGAAGGTGTATGCCGAGTACAGCAGCTTCCACCTGGAGTCGGAGAGCGAGGGCTACCGCCTCAGGCTGGGCACTTACCAGGGCAATGCTGGGGACTCCCTCAGCAGCCACAATGGCAAACAATTCACTACTCTGGACCGAGACAAGGACGCCTTCTCTGGTAGGGAGACATAAAGACATCACAAAAGTGGCCTATAATGACTACGAATACAATTTGAGACTAAACGTAATTGTGTGCCAAGGTTGTTAATATTACATTTTTATGGATAGACTACATTTCTAGTAAAGTAATGGCTAAGGCAAATGCTTTCATGTAAGCAGAAATAATTTAGGTTTAACTTCAGAGGAAGTTCACCGCACATGATGTTTCTTAAAGTGACCGACTGACATTTCACATTGAAAGGAATACGGTACAGTAGTCAGCTATTGCAAGCTAATTGTAAGCTAATACACTTCACACAATTCACCAAATATCTCCTCGCATTTTGCTATATTACCTTTCTATGCGTGTTGGAAAAATAATCCGGTACATTTACACAACCCTGACTCCGTAAATAGGAACATAAAGTGGTGAAAACTGCTCACAACCACAAAGCCTTGCTTCACATTGCATTTCAACGTATTGGGCAGCGCTGTTGATGGATATTGTTTTGATTTGAGCTCGAAGTTAGCAAGTGTTTTCAAAAATAATGAACCCTTCCATTAATATTCCTATTCCCTAGGTAACTGTGCCCACTTCCATAAGGGTGGTTGGTGGTACAACGCCTGCGGCCAGACCAATCTGAACGGGGTGTGGTACAGCGGGGGAGTGTACCGCAGCAAATTCCAGGACGGGATCTTTTGGGCGGAGTACGGAGGCGGCTTGTACTCACTCAAGTCTGTCCGCATGATGATCCGTCCCATTGACTGACTCACGGGTCCAGGACACCGTTGAAAATGACCTCTGACCCCTCACTATCACAGTTGCCCTCTGCATACCCATCAATGGCTCACGTGAAGGCAGCCAGCCAATCCCTGCCGACGGTCATGCTAGCCTTAGGAGAGACACGAGGGTGTATAGGGAGATGGGAGAATGTAATCCCAGTGCTAGACGAATGCCTCCCAGCAGCTTGTGTGGTGGCCAGCTCCCATGTGACTCTAATGCTGAGATGAAGGAGGCTGCCAGTGCTCTCTCCCTACTCACCCTGACCTTAAGAGGCCCAGCAGGAATAGCTCAGCTGGCTTCCGAGCGCCAAACAGTATTATCCTCAAGTGTCTTAATTAACTTACTATTGCTGAAATGTATTAAAAGGGAACCTTGTCAAGTTGCTACGGTCATGATTTCTACTGGAGCAGCTAATCAGGGCGGCTCAGTGAAACCAATGGACATCGGGATATATATTTGTAATCTTACTGCATGACAAAAGTACAGTATAGACCTGTGTTGCCAGTTGGGATGCATTTTCTTCCCGTTAGAGGGGTAAAGGGAAGGCCTACATGCACTACTCTGTGGGTTTGGGCTTCTTGTGTGGGTTCCCAACCTCCCACAACCTTCTAGAGTAATAATGCAACAATGTGCCTGTGCAATGTAGGTACCGGTATGGCTAAGCTGGCTTAGGTATGTAAATATCTCTGAGAGAGTTCATTTAAGATGTGGAGTTCAACTCAGGCTGAATGATGTTTCCCTTGTTGTCTCCCTGCCATCACAGCTGTCTGTTATTTATCACTGTATTTATATTGAGTATACTGGTAGTCACAGCCATGTTCTATTTACTCGCAATGTATTTTTTTAAATCAATTTGCAGATACAATAAATTCATGTAATATAACAAGACAAACAAACATGTCTAATGGACATGGCGTTGGACAAGAGTACCTAGGACAAGCAACGCCAGTCTGCCACACGGCATTCAGTTGATTAAACTGGCTTTGTTTTTCCATACATTCAAGGCTCTGACTCTCATTCAGCCTTGAATTAAAAAAATAAATAAAAGTTTGACAAACATGCGTTCTGAAACGGGGCCCAGGTGTAGTTTCAGAAACACGCACACAATATACAGTATTCAGGTATTATCAACAGAGACAATCTGTACAACACTCAACTGAAATGCATGATGTACAACAGCAGGATTTAACATTAATGTATCTTTGTGATTGAAGTGCAATGTAGGCTGTCCAGGGACCGGAAGATATTAAGGGAAAAGCATGATTTACATCGGCTCCAACAGGAAATGGAAGGATGGAAAGAACGGTAGAGAAATGGCACTTCTGCAGGCAGTGTCACAACAGACTAAGGAAGGAAAACATTTTAAATCATAACTTCTAGCTTTACGTAGTGTGTATAAGTGCACAAGAACCTCGCAGACAGATTATGTACTGTATGTAAAAAAAGAAAATGCAGATACATTTGGTCAACACCAAAAACAAAAGAAAAAATATGAAAGGAGGTGGAGAACCATTCCTTCCTTCCATATATACATTTTTCACGTTTTTACTTTCCCTAAAAGATATATCCTGAAGTAACTGCTCCCCTCTGAACCTTCCCCGCTGTGGAGCTGTAAATGACAGAGAGGTTGCGCCTGACTCAAATGTAGAACTCAAAACACAACAGGGAAGACTATGGATGTGTGCGATTAGTCAAACTGTTAAATGTTGCCAGTCTCGCTAGTCGGCACCAGAAATACTAGTCGGTTAAACGTATTATTTGATTTTTGAAAGTAGTAGGTACTTTTTTCTTGTTGACTAGGTCAGGCAGTCTCTCGCTGTCTGCACTCGAAACGCTGTTGACGCTCGTGAATAACTGAGCGGAAGTTCACAGTTGGCGCTCTGCTATTGTCATTTTACAAAGATAATATAATTTAATAATAAATGTAGATGGGCTATAAAGAAAATAAGGAGAGCGGGGAAGCCTACCAGTAGAATACACACTAGCATATTAGAGATACAGTCTGCAATCGACACTGAAGATGCTTGGACATGAGCTAACCGAACTGGCAGCAGAGTAAAGTTCCATATATTGGCTATCTATGCTGTCAGACTGAGAGACTCCTGCCCAGGCCAGGCTTTATGCTACCATGCGGCATACTGGCACTCTGACACACAGGCCTGTAGGTCATGGAAACTAAGCAGAGGATATTAAGCCTTAAAAAAATTAAATAAATAAACAAACAGCCGGCGTCTCTGATCTGACACTTTGCCCCCAGTGCTTTCCATTACATTAGTTACACCACAACCATACAAACAACAGGAGTGTGCTGGAACGGATGAGAGGGAAACGAGGCCCGCTCCTGGCCACAAACTCTTCCACAAACACTGACTGGGCATTAAACGTGCTTATTTTTGCATCTACAGTAATTGCACTTGAATACATTTTAAGGAGGCACGAAGCAGTCAATTTGTAAAACATATTTTCAGTTATGGAAGGCACAAATGTATGTGTGTGTACGCACAATTGTGCACGCACGCCTCTGTTGGCAATAGAAGCATCTGGCTGTGGAACAAGTTAATTTCAGTAGTTAACAGGCTGGCTGGGTGGCACGAGGACAAGCCTAACAAGTCAAGAGTTCAAACAAATGGCTCAGAAACAGTATGCCTGTAAACCAGGAGGTGACCTCCCTATTACAGCCCATAAACTGTATAAATAGATGAACAACCCCTTCATGACGTCATCACCTATAGTTTCTCTGAAGATGTGGCGGTTTGAAGCTCAAGCTGTGTTGGTTCTGGCCATTCTTGCAGTACCCGACTATGCATGTAACTCCCAAATATTCAAAATAATAATTAGATAAATAGACCATATATTTTCAAAGTTATTCTGTATAAAAACTCACAAGTACAGTTGTCAAGAACAGGGAAACCAGCTATAAAAACTGAAACGGTTTGTACCAGGCTGCAAACTGCTGTAAATTTGACATTTTAACATTGGGTGGATGGAAAGGTCTAGATGGGCTATAAAGAAAATAAGGAGAGCGGGGCTTTTGGAGCCAGCCTCAAGTGGCCATTTTAAGAACTGCAGATGTTGGCACTTAATTTCTCAGCACCGGAGGTTCCTACTTGTTAGTATCATAGATCAGTTTCAGGGAAGTCAGTCAGTCTGCACTCAAATACACTTTCACACTAATCCCCATGACAACTGGGCCTCCTCCTCCTTTCATTTGTCCAGCTTTTACCATGGGGGTTTGAAGTCAATACATGGGAAGGGAATGTCCGACACTAAAATGAGTTTTAATTTCTGCCAGCCAAGGGCACAGACTGCAACCTAGTCACATGCAAGAAACAAACAATCTCGCTCTCTCCCTCACTTTCTTACTCATACACACATTCCGCCATGTGGTGGGGATTCTACAACCGAGATTATGAGGATATGTAGCCAGACTGGTGCCATTTCACAACATTTCTCTCGTGTGTCGAGCTAGTGAGGCATGTCAAGGGACGTCTGCTGTGTGAGGTAGGCAGAGAATGTATAGCTAGATGATTGAAATGTTGTGTTAGGGATAGTTCTACAAAGGAAAACGCTTGTGAGGAGTTTGTAGGTAGGTAGGTGTGTGTTTTTTGGTACTTTGTGTCAGTTCAAATGGTTTTGAAACTGAATTATAGACCAGTAGCAGTGATGCAAGCCAGAGGGTCAGAACAAAGGCAGCAGAGCTGTATAGAATATTTCTGGTGAAATGCAAACACTGCAAATACTGTACATACTGTATGCAATGAGATCCCTCATCTAACTTGGAAGATTTCCATGGCTTCTTAATCACATAATGTTCAACCAACGTGTAAATATCACAGAGTGTGACAGTTTTGTGTTTATTCAAATGTTAAGGCTGTTTCAGAAACATGCTGAAACACATCCAAGCCTAAAACTATGAAGGTTTGACCATTTAAGTTCTGAAGAACACATCACCCAATTTTAGATATTTCATTTCCATTTGTAAGTGACTGAAACTCATGTGACTTTAATTTAGTTTGCAAAGATTTGCTATTTTGGAAAATAGTGACCTCAGATCCTATACAGATAACAGTGTGCGTGCTTGCGTAGTTACCCAAGTAAGGTATGCAGGGGACCATGCTCTGGCTGCTAATGTAGTCTCTCAGCCGTTTATAGTTTTCTTCTTTGGACATCAGGTATTCCAGACGCTCAAATGAAGCTTTGTCCTTCCGACTCAGCAACTGGTGCATAAGAAACAATATGGGAAAGAGACAAGGATTTTACTAGTTAGTCAGTTTTTGATGTTATAGCGTGACAACACTTTTCCACTGTACATACGCTAGTCGTAAAGAGGTGTCCTATCAGCCACATCTACACAAAGAGACACCACATTACCCGAGTAGTGAAATCAAAGTGCCACAGGCACAATGGCACAAGAGAAAGCTGGACTTTGCAGCAGACAATGAAAGAAAATTGAGCAAAGAATTGCAGACAGATTGTCACGCTACTACAGACTATAGGCCAGGCTAGAGCTTATGTAAGCAGAGAAGTATGCAGTTTTCCTAGAAGAATATTACATTTGTGTGCTAGGATTGTCTGTCCATGTGTGAGAGGTGCAGATGTGAAGCCTATTAGGACTACAGTGTACTCTGAGAGGTTCCTCCTAGGCAACATAGCTATATGTAAAAGGTCCGTTTACAGTTTAACTATCTGTGTGCTCCCGCTGATCTAATAAAATGTGTACTTTTATTTAGACCTTTTTAACAATAATAAATAAATAAAAAAACATTCTTGTTAAACCAAAAGAGATCAAATGTGCCTGCAACAGTGTGTTGTTTAAGTGTGCATCTGTTCTTCAGTCTCCTGAGCAGCAGGTGTGGTGTGTCCTGGCCAACAATGGTATTTATTGTAGAGCTCACTGGGTGAAGGAGCTACTGTGGTTTCACTGACCTCAGCATATTAAATATCCTCCATTACATCAGGGCATCATTATGTAAGCTCTGAATCATATGCTGAAATACAGATTGCCCGGCCTTTACGGGTTTGGGTTCTCGAGTTCTTTATCGTGCTTCAATATGGCACACCATTGTCATCATTACCAAAATCACAGGACAAAAAGCTCAAATAAAATGCTGGTGGGGTAGTTTCCAGATCTTGGATGTGGCACAGACTAAACGTCAACCACTTTTAAGCATATAGTTGCAACAATAATAACTGTGGAGTGATGCGTTCACTCTTCTTAAAGAAGATCCCCTTTTTTGAAGTGACACACGCTGTTGTAGGTAGGATTTGAGAGTTGCAACGAGAGACAGCAAAATACAAAATAAAATTTAAATTTAAAAAAGATTTTTCTTAACAACAAAAACAACCCAAAAACGCACCCCCTCCTCCTCTGCTACCCTCCCTATGGAGCCTGCGATGTAAACACGAACACAAATAAAGTGTGTATCCATAAGGGAGACAGAGCTTCTGAGGAAGCACCCTATGGCATTGAAGGGAGAGGTGTTTTTGTTTTGATCAACTTCAAATATCAACCATCTTTCTCCAGGATCCCTGACTACACATTTAATGGCATGTCTTCTGTATGAACCTATCAAGTTTGATATAGGACCTCTATAAATCACATGCAATTTTGCTTGGAGTCAAACGCACTCACCGCCCATGTCTTGGAAAGTCTGAAGATAGGAGCACTTTGTAATCCTGATACCACAGCCATGACTGCATGCAGGTTGTTCAATTCACACAGTTTCTATTTAGGAATAAAACAGCCAGGTTACATTTAATACAGGGGAAAAAAACAACTAGAACTATTTTGCAGCCATGCACAAGTACGTTGTTTACCTTGGCAGTGCGTATGTAGTGGCCCAGCACCTCAGCCCTGATCTTCAACGTCTGCGCGTGGAGAATCTCCCGCACCACCCAGAAACTGGTCTACAAAACACGCATACATAAACACATTTACCAAACAACCCTTGACACGAACCGCCAAACAGACACAGAGGCGCCTAGAAAATATTGTGGCAATCATACATGGGAATGTTTTGTCCTGTGTGCGCGCGTGGCGTTTGGTCAATGCGCAGAGAGGACTTAAGGTATGAATAAGGCAGAGCTCTGGCCTGTTTAACCTCCACAGCCTTGGACGCACAAGAGCCAAGGCCTGACGACAGAGTGCTCTGGGCTGAAAAAAGTATTTACCGGATCAGGAACACACAGGGCAGATTGCTAACAGGATCTCTGTGTCTATTTAGAACAGATGAGTCAAACATGTGTCTAAAGTGAAAGTGAAGGAAGAGCAGTTCCCAAGAGCAGAATAGAAAAATTTAACTGATCTTAAGTTATTAGCAACACACACACACACACAGTGCTAATACAAAAACCGATGCAAGTGTGCGTGTGTGTGTTGAAGCGCTTGGCAAGTCCAAAAGCGACGTATGAATGTTGGCTAAGGCGGCTAAGTGAGCCAAACTGATCATTACATACAGTGGTGTTTGGGCCTTCGGGAGAGATGGAGACAAGCAGAAGAAAATTAGGAAAGAGTGCGTTGAACTCAAGGTCTTCATGGGGTTTCAAAGCCCACAGCTGTCTGCACATAGTGTTCCTGATAAGAACGGTTCACAGACCCAACATTCCCCAATGACGTGGGCCCACACCTATTCCGCTCATTCCTTCTTTTCTTAAACGCCTACCCGTGTATTTGACTGATTGATGTCTGTGCGTAGGTCGCATTCTAGTGAGCAAATCCCATTATGTGGCTTATTTTTGACCGATTTCCCTAGAAACAGCGTCATGTTTCTATTTTAACACAAGAAGGCAAAACACAAGAGGTGGAGTGATAAACCAACCCCAGTGTTTCCGCTATGTACATTCATTTATGGCGGCCCGCCACGGCTATATCACAAGTGCCACTCCTTCAGAATTGTATGAAATATCGTGAAGAGTCGCGACAATGCGTTGCACAGCCCAGTATGCGCAAGTAACTTACAGCATTTTCCCAGGCAGTAACAAACAGAGTAGAAGACAGCAATATTGCCGGAGAACTAGGAAAAAAGGTGTTGCCCAAAGAGGTGGTGATCTCTCATGCCTGTTCTACCTCGCCTAAACAGTGGCGCCACCAATAAATAGAACACACCCCAGCTACCCACCGGACTTGCATTCAGTAAGCTAATAACTCTTTCACTTCACCTGTTGAGTGTGTGGGTTATTTGTGTTGTGGGTTTATGTGTAAATCGTCTTTTACAGCGCAACGTTACAATAACTAACAAATCTCTTCTCTGTGCCCGTTTATTGTTCCGCTTGTGGTTCAGCGTTTAGGTTCATTCTTGTCTGCACTTGTAGACTAGTACTGGGCTACTCTGTTGGTACTCAAATCATCATTCCAGTCAATAGTTTCGATGTTATGCTATTAGGAAGGCCGATGTTATGCTATTAGGAAGGCTAACATTAGCTTGGTGAATCACATAGCCCGGTAACTTCAATAAACGTCAATAAAATAGCCAACGATGTAAGACATGGAGGGGCTCAATGTTTTGCAATGCTTTGAATGTGCATTACGTTTTTAACGTGAATTGAAATCTTACTGAAACACAGGCTATGAGCGATTAAAAGTGCAGTGGTTTATAAATTATTGTAAATGTATTATTGACATGAATAGTGCCTGCAGTGCCATATTAAGAAGGTTACTGCTCCAAACAAAAAATGTGATGAGGACCGAAGGGTAATTTATCATACATATGTGTTTTGACTCTTTTGGGACAATATTGAGAAGTTGATCTACAGGAGCCTTTAGGCCTACTGCTTTCTATTCAGTTATATTTTGTTTTCCTTTAGCCAATATAAATATACCGTTATCATAAATGGATAAATGGAAAGGCACAAACTGATGCTTTGAAATTCACCAGAATGCAGTTAATTAAGTGTTTGACACTCAATAATGTATGGGGGAGGGCCCCATAACCCCATGCCCCACTAAACATCAAAACTCCTCCAATAGAAGCAATAGAAGCAAATTCTCATGAATCTTTAGTACTAGTATAAAAATAATAAAAAATACAAAAGCAGTTCTTTGACTTACTTAATGAGGAACAACAACAAGAATGGATTGATGAATTAAGATCCTGTTGAGTTGCAACCTATAAAGTGAAATACTGTACGCACAAAAGGTAAACATGAGATGGATGGTCAAACATTATGTTCCTCCAAATTACAAGGGGCCTATCCATTTCCAACAAGTATGAAAATGCTCTGCTGTCCAACCCAGGGAGTAAAACATGCTACTGAGTCACATGAATTCCCTCCCAGAGGTAGAATGTTACAACTGTGACCTATGTGGAAGAAGCTGTAGTCATGGATAATTCAAATGAATTGTACCGGTGGGGGTAATCCCAGAGCATCATGGTCAGTCTTGGCCTGATGTGCATGTCTGTGTTACCATACCAATAGAGGCCAATAAAGTCCCCGTGTATGGGGTCAAGACAGCACTTTGATGAGGCGGCCATTCATCTGCAAATGCTCCACGTAGTACAAATCCAAGAGCAAAACCAGGGCTCCACCAACAGATGTAGTTTGTCTTTAAGGAGGCCTTTTATGAGGGTATAAAGAGCTTTAGTGACAGCCTGCACAGTCTCCCCTCAACAATAATGATAAATACAGGGACAACCCCGAGAAGTCTATTTGCTGGCTAGATGCAGAGGAAAGAGCAGACCTGGTGGGGGGGTAAAATAATGAAAAATGGAGAGGATAAATTATCCTCTAAACATGAAACATCACCTGTATATATGCTGAATGACATCAGAAGGGGTTAAACAACATCATAATCTAGATGAAGATCCCTATTCCTTTATAATGGTTATTTCTATACAACAGTTACGGATTATTTTAATCAGTCTTCATCTGTTCCAACCTTGTTAAACAAATTGGCCAATGCGTCTTAATTTAAACACCCTCCTATCCTACTAGCCCGGTCATTATTTTATTGCACACAGTCCTACTTTTCTCTGTCAACACTACTTTTCCCCTGATGTCTCCTACACGTTGACGTGTCTTTGCAACAATCTGATGAGAATCATTTCTATGGGTTTATCATAATGTGTGAATAAGTTGACGGCAACTTTCTTCTTGACGCCTACTAAAAACAATCTTGCCAGTTCTCATCTGCTCCGATGGTGTACGGCACGTGCGGTGCCAGCAAAACATGCAGTGAAGGAAGAGGAATATGGCTTGGGCTCCGTCTGAGGGGCTGGCTGGGACCTAACTCCATACTCTCCAACTCCCATAATTCAAATGGATCATTTTCCTTGGCTCATGATGGCTGAATGTGTGTAGCTAGTGTCTTGAATCGTCGTTTGGGATCGGCTACATGGGGAAGTTTCCACAGCAACACATTCTTGTTGAATCAGATCAGTTTATACCATGGGTCTTTAAAGCGGGTCTTAAAGGGGATATGCGTAGAAAGTGGAAGAGGATTAAAGTATATAACTGCCCCCTTACATCACCCGTTGGTGATTTTATGTAGCCTGGCTCCCTGGAAACCCAGTTCGCATTAGCATTCGCACAGCCACCCTGCTGGCAGCCCAATGAGCGTGGGTTAGGAAGATGACATTGACGTCAAGCGTGTTTCGAAATGGTGGTAGAGCTAGATAAGACAATCAAAATAATTGTAGCAACGCCGATTGGTTCAGCACTGTCTAATCATTTCTAAATAAACCAGAGGTCTATGCAAAGCAGGAGGAAACGACTGCGAAAACCTCCCAATGGAGCGTGGCCAGATTAGATTACACCAGGCTAGATTTCATGGGCCATGGGGAAAGTATTTGTGATACAGTGGTGCTAAAAAATACCTCCATGTACAGTAGCCTATACTCACAGTCAGGGCCTTGTGATTATAGTGTGAATGAATCAGGTTCTCTGGGGTGTATTGTGGTTATTTGTATTCATATATTTGGTGGTGGATTTTATTAGGGGCTCTTTCAGCTCTGCCCACTGCCCATGTTCTCAACGGAAGGCTTGAATGTGCTGCCATAACAACCAGGGATTCAAAACACACATTTCATGGAAGGTAGGGGGATGATTTGGTACTTGGTGGTTGGAGAGACGAAGAAGGATAGTCTGTGGAAACTGCATAAATTATGTCTGTGTTGCTTAAAAGGGAGATCCATAAATTTACACTACATTTTACCTTTAACATAACATTTATGTTTAAGGACGATGGGGTCACAGTGCGAGTATCTTGACTGGGCTGTGTGTGTGTCTGTGTACGTACACATACGTTAGGGCTGTGCAATTAAAATACATTTTACAAAACTATTTTACATTGTACATTTTACATAGGGCAGCTCATTTAAAAAATATATTCTGACCGATAACAGTACTGTATGTGTGCGGTTATTTGGCGTTGCTACCTTAGCTAGTCAGCACCAAAAAAGCTAGTCGGAACCAAAAATACTAGTCGGTTGAACCTATTATTTTAAATGTATAATTTTTGTGAAAGTTGTACTTTTTCTTAATCACTGTCTGTCTCTCCCTGCCTGCACTTGAAACGCTGTTAACGCTGCTTAGTGGAGGTCGGGTCACGGGTGTGATGTTATTCAATGCTTTCAGACTGGCAATGGAGCAGGGGACAGTGGAGAAGGTTCAGATGTCAGCCACTAACTCCGCTCCCGCAAATTGATTCGGGGTAGACTTGAAGCGCTTATTTGTGCAGAAGCAGCAAATGAGAGAGCAGCTACTAAGTCACAAGCTCAGTCTTCCTAGACACAATCAGTAGCTACTAGGGGTGCAACGGTTCACCCAATCCACATTTCATACCTTGGTTTTTGAGGAGTGGTTTTATTGTAATTTTTCCCCTTGAGTGGTATAATCTCTGCTGCCCACAGGATGGTCGAGTGGTCTGGGTGTTTGGCTCCCAGCCGGAAGGTCTTGATCAGAATGTCTAAACCCCTACCCCCCCAACTGCTCCCGGTGGTTGGTCGCACCTTGCATGGCAGCAATCACCATCGGTGTATGAATGTGTGTGTGAATGGTTGAATGTGTGGCAAAATACTTTAAAGTGCTTTGGATAAAAGCGCTATATAAAAGTAGTCCATTTACCATAAATAAAGTGTGCAATGATTCCACATTGTTTCGTTTTGAGTATAGATGCTTGGTGTTGACTTTTCTGCACCGTTCCTTGACTATTGATGGCGACATGGCGTCGTCGCCTGTTGCAACACAATTTTTAGGTTTCGGTAGGCTACTGAATGGGAACCGAAAATGTATGGGTCTGTACATTTTATTAATATCCACTGTACTTTTCGGGTACAGGTCTGTTTGTCATGATGAGATTATTTTCACACTTTTAAATGATTAGAAATAGCATACTTTAATAATAATAATAATAATAATAATAATAATAATAATAATACATTTTATTTGTAACGCACTTTACATTAGAAATCCCAAATTTTAGCCATAATTATTATAAGTAGTACATCTTTTATTTGTATACATAACTTTCATGTATACTGCTTCTAGCCTATATTTAAATACTATCACATAATAATATGTCTGTTATGCTTCTACCTTGGGGGATAGCGGGGGTCACGTGTCTCTGGCACTTTTATTATGTGGGTCGCAAGCTAAAATGTTTGGGAACACCTGGCATAGACTACTATCAATCGTGTTAAATAATAAGTTCAATATTAACCAAAGTAATATTGATTATGATTTTTGTCCATAATCGAGCAGCCCTAGTGCATGTGTGTGTGCACGTGTGTCACCTGGTTGAACCTGCATGTGAAGGCCACAGCGTTGGGGGCAGAGCTGTGCTTCTCCTTCTTGTTCCAGCCACAGCTTGACAGCTCCTGGACACAAACAAATGGTCAGAGATTTATAACTACATTCCGCAAAGACTTTTCCAACTAGTCAGCATTGTACAAAATGTACTTAAACAGTGTGCACAGCCTGCATTTAGAGGCAAATGAAGGGGGCATAATGGATAGCCGGAGGGATACACAAGAAGACCATGCGTGTTAGAAAATCTGGAAAAAGGATGCAGACAGAAGCAATTGAATAATGGCAACAAAAACAAGTGCTGCATAGCAGTGGATTACCTTTTGGCTCAATGTGAGGCTAGCCAGTCATTATTCCATACTTTATCAGAAAGTACGTCGTTTCATGAAGAAACTAACATAACATAAACTGATCAGAATTCACATATAATTGAACATTGAGTTTTTTCCATGCTGGATTGAAATGTGGGCCTGTGAAGCCATTTGAGATGGCAGTGTGATTAAGTGCTATATAAATAAACTTGACCTGATCATAAATCAAATAAAAAGGAATGGCCCACATCGTGCAAATCAGTTTTTTCTTCATCATTCCTCATGTCAACAATGTTCCGGAAACTGAGGCACTTATACTAGTAGTTGGTCGTGTCTACTATGCCTAGGTAGGAAACCACTTGCGACCATCAGTGACATCAACGGACACTCAAGTGGTCAACATGTTCCTGACCCATGGTTGAACAAACATGCCCACTAATCTTAGTTTTCTTGTAGGGGAACCTCTCTGCTCTAGGCTCCTCGTGAGACCATCCTGATCTTGCAAGCTTCAGTTTCATTTAGCCGTGAGAATCAGTCTGGAAAGCCTAGGAATCATTTTTGAACGTGTTCGAGTAGCAACTGACTTTTCCAATCAATCAGTGTCGTGTTCATAGATGTACGGGCGTGATTTAGGTGTACCGATGTGTGCGAAAACGACCAGCTGGTTCATCAAATAAGGAATTTTTTTTTTCTAAAGTACTGGTACCTACCATTCACAAACAGTTTCAATGTACGGCTCCCCAGATGGAATTCCTCTGGCATGTCAGGTTAACTTTGCTCTCCACCCTCATTAACATTATACAGTAAAAACAGCAGCAATTGCTTCAAATAAACAAAAAATGTCTGAATGCTAAAATCAATGCAGAAAGATTTCAGAACACAAACTAAATGGTCTGTCAACATTGTACCAAGTAGTACAAAGTAGAAAAGTAGTAGAATTAACCGTAGGAACACATGGGGGATTTCTCACGGTCAGATAATCTATTTTAATGGTGGAATGCGTAACATCCCAATAATCCCAAGGGTACCCATTAGAGCTGCTGGGGTTCAAGACAGGCTCAGCTGCCTTCCCAGAGACAGAGAGCAACTGATGTTGCAGGGAGAGCCCCAGAACCCACATTGGCCCTATGAAGGCCTCCTGGAAGGCCAGGGACACTGACGCAACTGTAGGAAAACTGTTTTGCAATTGCCTCTTGGAAGAGCAACTGCGCTGCCCCCCCCCCCCGTCAGAAGCAGCCTGCAATGTGAACATCTGAACCAGGCTCTTCCTCCTCCACACTATACTCCCTCGAGACCCGCTGTCTGGAAGCTGTCGGCTCCCGAGCCCAGACCAGCAGGACAGTCCCATGCACAAAATTAAATGAAACGTAAGTGTGCGTTCCTGTGGATCAAGTTAGTCAACCAGATGGTTTTAAAATACAGATGTGTAAAGTAGACATCCAGATAGGTGATGCTTCTGGCTCTGAGCTGGCCTAGTAAGGACAGCAGTGTTACTGTATGGTGTCTGAGGTCCAAACTGTACTGTAGAACAAGGGGTTCCAGTAGGCAGGTTGAGTGTTAGCCCTGAGAGGGCCTGTGTCGCTGGAGAGAAAGCCTTGTTTACTTTACACCATTTGTCATTTTTGTTCCTGTATGCCCTCTGTAGGCCTGTCAATCATTATTCAAACCATGATTTTTTTTTAATCCTGCTTCCAGAAAACAAGATTTTCATAAATGAATGGGAAGGCGTGTGTGTGTCTGTCTGTCTGTGTGTGTCTGTCTCTGTGTGTGCGCCACATATAGCACAGACCGCCAGCTGACCACCTAGTCAGTTTGTAGACTGGTGGATAGACAAACTGTCCTCTGTCTACAGAGCTGAGAGACCACAACAACATCAACAACCTAAACTTGTCTTTGAACGCTGGACCACCTAGACATGCTTGAGATGGGCAAGGGAACCTCACAATCCAAGCTAAAAGCACCGTCATCCTCGCATCCGTCCAGGTGCCTGACACTTCTATGATGACTAAAGGGCCTGTTCGTTAACACATACAATTGCAATTGTTATTTCACACACAGCCTACAACAATAAAAAGGACCATGTTAACCATGCGTGCCAAGGCAGCAGGGTGCCGATCCGCAGCCTATCCAAAAGCTGTTAGGGCTTTATTTATATTATTTCCTTGACTTTATAGCCTCATTTCACACTGGATGTTTTAAAAAACCAAAACCTCTGCGACAGCAGCTGAGACTACAGAGACAAGCTTGGACTAGACGAGGCAGGTTTTTTTTTTATGACAGTAGTTAAACGCATAATATAAAAAGGCTGCTCTGCAAAAACCACAAAAAGGGCCCGTCATTTCCTCAAGCAGGCCAGGCTCAACAGTGTTTTTATGAAGCAGAGGACTCATAGGCCTGTCCGGCATTTAAGGTGTGATGTCTGGGAAAGACACACAGCTGAGCTCTGTGGTAACTGATAAACATGGGGCGGAGAGACACAATTACCCCCAATGTCCTTTGTACTAAGACACAATGTTTACACCCGGGGGAGGATTGTCACGCACAGGCGGGTTTACGCACAAGTAGTAAATAATCAGCTGAAATAAACAGTGCGCTAAGCAATAACATCCCCACCCCCCGCGCACCAACCCAAACTAAACACTAAAAATCTATTGCTTCATAGAATACATTTAAATCGGTTCAACAAACGCTTGACGTTTTTCCATGAGTCGCAAATGACTAAACATAAAAAAACGTATAGTTTATCGTTTATTCAAGTGCTACTTTATAAAGAACACGGATGCTGCAAGACACTTTTGTTTTGTTTTAGTCTACATTAGAAAGACTTGAGAGAGCCATGGGAACATAAGAGAGACCACAGACCAACACAGAATGCTGATCAAGATATCCATTTCTCCCTCTCTCTGTCTCACTGTGGACACGTCAGACAATGTTTCCTTTGTTAAATTCATCACATCCATTTTTGCTTTTAAAGGCACACTGTTGCACCAGGGTATTTAACCTCACAATGGTCAAAGACTGGACTTCATTAGGGGAGGAGTGCAGGTGAGCCTGTGCCGTGTGCGCAAGCCTTTTGATTCAACTCCTGGTTTAGTCTGCTCCGAGGTATTCCACGGTGCCTGCGATGACTTCTGAGGAACTGGCATATTTCTCTGCAGTACGTAAACAGCAATCTGATGCCTATTCCCTGAGAGCTGAAACAAGGACCAAGCCACAAATTCGGTTCATGGCTGTTGTCATGGCTGTGCGCTGAAAACAAAGACAAGTCTCCCCACTTCCTTCCAAACATCACTGGATAGCCCTCTTCCCCCTCCACGTTTGTTTCAGAACCACCCAGCTGTGACCCATCAGCAGCACGTGTCCTGACTAAGTCAGGAGCAATCCCGAGAGGCAGCGAGAGCCGCAAAGGAAAAAAACAAACAACCATGTTGTTTATTATGCCCTTGCCCCGTCACAAGCACTTTTCCATTGCTGCCTTTTGCAAATCTCTTGTGTCTCGCTCTCCATCCACATTGTAGTAAGGACCAATTATCACTAGATTTAGACCTAAATTTAAGTACCTGCAGCCAATCAATTTTAAATAGAAAACAAATAATTGGTTGCAATCTCACTTATGTCTCTTCGTTACGGGGCTCTCTCGGTAAACAGTTGGCAGCCAAGGGCATTGTATGAATGTAAACTAGGGTGCAGATCATAAATATGCTCTGCACACGTCCAAAACACCCCATCAACCCTGCTTGCACAGTCCACAGTTTTCAGAAAACACAGGCTACGTGCCAGACACTCGTTCCAACTCCACATTAGGTGTAACCAGAGTGACAGAACGGAGTGGGCTGTTGAGAGCACACAAGCCTTTGTCCTTTTCCCATCATGGTTGTATCGCTTTCACATAAGGCCGTGGAACGAGTGCGGTCTGCTGATCCTAGTCAATCTGATGTGGGAGGCGATTCACACTGAGGCCGCTAGATGAGTTTACGGTCTGCATCCGACATGGATGATGAACGCACACGCCAGACATAGATTAGGCAAGCTGAACAGTTTGACCTGGCTCCGAACCTTGCTGTGTTGTACGTGCTCTGTGAGATTAGACCCTTAGGAAGACATGTCCACGTATTCACCCTGCATGTAGCAAAACGAGAGAATGTAAGCGGAGTGTTCGTCATTTAAATCAGTGAGGAGCTGCATTTCAGAAGCATTACCAATTTGGCTGTAATGCCACTGAATGCCCCACTGATAATGCATGCTAGCTAGTACGGTTAATTGACACACACACACACACACACACACACACACACAGTAGTGAGAAGATGAATATAGTCAAATCCATATTAAGATGAATCCATATATTCTCTCACTATAGGTAGGTACACACAATTTGTCACTTAAATGTCACTGAAATATAATAATGGCTAAAACAGCAATTTTCAAAAAACTGGGGTGGGACAATCAACAAAAATGTCAAATGTATTAAAGTTTATTATATATTTTTAATGTGTGCATATATTTTAATACTGTCCATGATTTTTAAAAGTAAGAGGCGTCATTGATTAATAGCCAGGGCAGTGTAGAAGTACCACGTTTCATCTTATAGTACAAGGGGAAATTTTACAAGGCTTCTACAGCTCCGCACAGATGGCCTTATACTAGTAACCATGTTGCATGTTCAAGGTGAAAAGGTAATTAGAAAAACTGGCTTTGTCCTGTATTCGGTGTTGCCGAGACATAAGACCTGGTATGTCTGGCCTGGTCTTCTGTTCTCTGAGCTAGGCTATCGTTTAATAAATGAGATATTTTGTTTGACAGCTAAACCTAGATGGCTTATGGCAGGCCACTGTTCACACTTGATATGCACAATGTTACACACACAACACTAAATTAAGAGAGTTATCATGTGTTCACATAGAGAAGGAACATTTAATTTGAGACAGATTCAATGACCACAGCCAAGTAATAATTTGTTTAAGTGGTTGCAAGAAGAATGCATAGTTATTATGGAAGTTATTGCAGCCTTGGGAAATCAAAATCATTCCAAAAAACAATAAGATACATGATGAGGCTGCAGATACAGGAAACACTGATGCCGTATAGACTGAGACCCTTTGTATATCACATTTTTGAAGGCAGGTCAAGATGGCTAGCTCTAGGTAACTCAAAGCCTGCAGTAAAAAATTTCAGCAGTGTTTCACAATGTAGGTGCCCTCGGAGGAGTAACTGCTGGAAAATCTTTTCTTTATTTTGTTCATAATTATGCAAGATGCCAAATTTAATATTTTAAGACCATCTGGTCATGTCAGTCACAGGCAAGGATGCTTATTAGAGCAAAAATATCTTAATTCGACACCCTCCCATGTCCGTTTTAAATGACAGGTCTTTACCTCATGACCCACTCACTAAAGAAACAATATGGACTAAACAGGACTTTGTAAGTAGTGAATAGAGACACAGCATTCAACATCCCATGTCACAGCATGTCCATGGTACCATTTAATGGACAATAAGGGGATTTAGACCAACTCTCTGTGCCAGTACAAACTAACCACTAGCAGCCTATTATCAAGCCATGTTTCTCAGTCGCACACAGTGAGTTTTACTGTGTACAGGCCACGGATGCATTCTCTCGTGCACACACCTGTTTTCCCCATCCAGTGTTAACTTGGGGGAAGGGGGAAGGGTGGTGGGGGGGCTGGGGGGAGATGATTCGACAGTGGTGGAAACTCCAGTTGAGGTTGGATCTGTCATCTATTTGAAAGTGGTTTTCCCCGAAATGTACAGTGGAAGAAGGACCGGTCTTTATCTCTGCCAAGATGCTTTTGGGCTGCTTTGTATCCTGAATGTTATGTAACCCCCATCCAAACCACAGCCTTCATCCCCTGTATCAACAACCCTGCAGAATAAAAAGTGTACTCCCATACCTGACCACCATAATTGTACTGTCGCCATATTAGGCCATGTTCAGACGTAACATCTTTTTGTGTTTTAAAAATTAGGCGCTTTTTTTTCCCCTTCAGCTTTGGGCTTCTTTTTTAGTGGGAAAAAGTTCAACTTCAAAAGCAAGAGCGATAGACAGTTGTCTTCTTCTTGACATTTTGAAGCTTGCTTAACTTGCTTGCTTAAAGGAAAAAACGATGCCAGCGTTCTGAACTACCCGTGCATGAAAAACACCCACCCAGGCCGGCGCTTTTAATAAAAAAAAGTTATGTTTGAACGCAGCCTCACTCAATACTGCTTATACATCACCCTGCCTTTAATCCTCTACAAACTTACATTAAAAGCCACCCTCCCAATTTCATAATTTTAAAGAATCAAACACAACATTTTCTGCATTCTGGTGAATTTGTGCCTTTTCTGCATTTCTGACTATTTAAAAGGAAAACATTAAATACAGCAACCCTGGCACAATTAAAAATATATAGAATATAATGCAGCAAAGGTTATCAACAACATACTGCATGTTGTGCTTTAATGTCTAAATATGTTCCCATACACATAGGCTTGATATAGACTACTCTTCTGTCCTCTTTTCTTTAGAGGAAGTAAATTATAAATTCATTTTAATGTATTAACCCCTGGACTTTAATAGCTCATACTGTATATTAATGTTCAGTACTTTTTTCAAAACATATGTGTTTTGGGATGATCTAGGCTAAACTATAGCTGACTTAAAACAATAGTCTATTACACATTTGCACACTACTGGAGAATGAGACCTTTAAAGTCAAAATCATGGGGGGGGACAATGTGCACATTAAAATATACAACATAGGACATAACAGTCTGTAGTGTATAGGTTTATTCTAGGTTACGGCTACACAGTCTAGCGGTCCAATGATCGGTTTAATACGCATATGGGCTATTACTCCGATATCGTCTGGCGGCCCCAATGCATCTTTCATGTTTTTATTGAATGGGACACATCCCCTGCATCCCCCCTGAAATCTACGACTATGGCCAGGCCCAACAGAGTTCAGACCTTGGACGGTCGAGTCCTGAACGTTTCAACATGTATCTCAAGGGGAAGAAATTACCAATCGCCAATCAAAAAAGCACCAACACAAGATTTTCGTAGCAGTGCATTTTTCCATTACACAGAACAAACTATTTAAAAGGACCATAAAACCAGGTTATACTATGAAGGCATTCTGGCTGTGTCAACATTGCATAAACTGAACCAATCATTGGTTCTGGAAATGCTTTAAGGAAAGGTCAGGCCAAAGGAGGGTGTGGGTCGGTGGGCTGCGACTGATACAAGACAACATTGCAGCCCTGTAGTAGCCGGCGCCAGGCCAACCCTACAGCAGGCTGCGGTTTGTGTGCTGCTTTTATGAAGCCACAGTGGCCAAGCTTAAACACATCTTATCCCTGAAGGGGATAATCCAGGACATGGGTTTACACTGGCTCCCAGTGAAACCCTTGACACGGTGCTCATGTCGGTGAGAGTGTGTGCATTCAAGTTGTAACAACGTTAGTGTGCACCTTAAGAACAAACAGCCTAGCCCCGTATCAGCCGATGTGAAGGTACAACATGTGACTTGGCTGATTTGGCATCTCGTCAAAGCCAGTAATATAAGCAAACCTGCTTGTTTGCCCGGATGGACTCTAAATGATGTCAGCGTATGTATGCTGTGAGGTTGTAGTGCTCAAAACCACACGAACATGTGCACATGCACGGTGGCTCACCTCAGGCTGGATGGCTTTGAACACAGGAGCATCCATGAGCGTGATTTGGCCCTGGAGGAGGAAGACAACTGTTAGAAGCAGTGGTTATGGTCAAGTATCTACAGACTCCCTAGTCTTAGCATCTGCCTTTTATCAGCAGAACGGTCATGAGCGACTCATGCTTAAGGCCATGTAAACATGTCAGCACTATCAGGAGGCGGGAAAGTAGATTTCCATCGGTTCTTAGCTCGTCGCTCGTACAGTTAGGCTATATACTGTATGTAATTCCGGTACGACGCTATTACAATGCTTTAATTACCAAATTTTAGTCTTTCCATTTCTTTCAAACTGTAACCATACCTAAACAAACAGTTAGTTTCCCATAAAGTGGTCAGTGAGTTATGTAGTTATTATGCAGGTGATGTTTAGAGGGGGGGACATTTTGGCAGTGTATCCCTCTCCTTCTCTGCCTTGAGCTGTATAGTAGCTTCCACCATTTAAACGTGTATTAGAAGCACTACTTCTTCCTCAACTTATTGTGTTTTTCAAGAGACACGTACTTCAAATTTCCCCAGCAAAGTCCATAGCGAAAATGAATAGCAGACCAAGGATTTAGTCTGTCAAAGTTTATTTAAATAAACCACTGTTTCTTTTTAGGTCTGATTGTTTACACCTTTGTGGTCAAAGCCTAAACAGATGTAATTTGAGATTATTTTGATTAACCAGGTTAGGTTAAGTGTACACAAATCAATTTAAGTGCACAGATCTCTAGGACCAACAGCTCAAACATCAAGAATGTAAAGAGCGCTCTCTTGTGGCAAACATAAGTATAACAAAAACAAATCCAAAAGCACTCTTCCAACAAAATTTAAAAAGTAGAACAAAAAAATACAATGTCTGAATTCTTATTTAGAATCATTTAGGACACCCATACCACTTAGCATGTAAAGCAATACAATTACGAGCGTGTTAAATGTGCACTGTCATCATGGAACATTCGCCTGAGGGCCAGTCAGAGAAATCCATCTGTGGATATTTGGTGCTGCCAAGTTCCATTAATTATTTCTTACCAAAACTCTGGCCCAATTTCACCTCTACTGAGCGTTATCCTCTGGTCTCTAATAAACATCTAGTCTCTAATAAACATCTACATTTTCAGGGACATGTAGTATTAGACTTGTATATCTACACCCTTGACTTACTGCATATTCCTCAGGGGAGACCTTCTGAACGTCAAACACAACAGCATCGAAACTCTTCTTCAGTTCCGAGGAAAACTTATCACTGAGAGACTCTGAGCTGCTGCTTTTCTAGAAGACATAAAATAATAAATACTGACACATCTGTGTGGTAAATTGGACATCAAGGTCAAGCAAACCCTCCAGGGAAACAAGAATTGATGGCTTGGCTGTTATGAATAAAGTTAGACATGTTTGTGTGCAGCAGCAGAAGACTAAATTAAAGTTAAAGGTATAGTAAGTAATTCTTGATACATTCTAACATCTCTCCCTCAGAAGCTCGACTGGAAATGCATTGAGAGGGCTAGGACACTGTTCTAGTGTGAGGTCTGCACTACTTTATTTATGTTCCCGTTTATGGAGCAACGGCTGTGTGGCAGTACTGGATTATCTATTCAACCTGCACAAAGAACTGTAAGATAAAGGCCTGCAAGGAGATATTTGGTGAATTTGACTAAATGGGTATCATCTTAAAATCACTTGCTATACCTTTAAGGGACATTTGACATTGAAGTGGGCTGGGCATCTCACCTCTGAGACTGTGGTTGCGGCAGTGGTGACGCTTGACTGGCCATTAGGAAGGTCCATCATTCCCACACCATTTAGCATTACCGCAAGAGAGGGCACATCATCCTCAGCTACAGCAAAGCCCGCTTGGCCATCTGGACGACACACACGCACACTTAATATACTGTACATATAGTCAACTATACGCAATAGTGTTCACATGGCATCAGCACCACCCTCTTGTGGTAGAGGAGTGAATGGACAATAGATATGCAGGTGATCTTAAAGGCAGGGTTAGTCAGTCATCAACGAGATCACTTGTTAACTCAAATCAAACTCCATCAAAGGTGTTCCACCCCACGCTTTGAGCTCATTGCTCATGTAGCAATTCACAAAGCCAGGGCTTTGTAGAAGTACCAGATTATTTTTCTCAGCACGCAAAGAGACCAGTTAAATAGCAAAAATGCCAGGAGATTTTTGGTGAATTTGACAATAAGTGTATTAGCTTAAAATAGTTGACTATGCTATTAACTAAATGAGTTATCAACAACTGATTATGGTCAAATTGGGCCTTTTGTGGTGTACAAACTGCCTGCCCATGCATAATTATGGCTTTAAATAGTATGTGGAGAGGAAGATAGACCAGAAGGAGCTTACACATGGCATTTAAAAGAAATCCTCTGTGAAGCTGCTTGGGTAAAGTAGCTGTCAGCATCCACCATATCACCGAACAGGTTACACCACACAGGCTATGAGAGGGATTACTGCCAATCTACCAAAACCTCTCCAGTCCTGCACATTACACTCAAGGAACCGATAAGTTAAAATAGTAAAAGTAGGGCTGTACATCGGCAAGAATCTGGCGATACGATACGTATCACGATACAGGGGCCACGATGTGATATATTGCGATACTGTAAGCAAGGTGATATATTGTGATTTCTAATTTGTGGAAAACAAAATAGCAATGCTTATGTGTGGCGCCGCTGCAAAAAAAAATGTACTCATCTAAACTTGCTCAGGTACTTCAGATGAAAATTAGCTTTAAGGTACATCTGGTAACAAGCATCTTTCCTCTCTTTTAGGTTAATGTATTATGTACTCCCAGGCCCCCTCCAGGACCCCGGGGAGAAAAGGGCTGGTCCGTTGTTCCACGACCAGGATGGAATCGTAAGCCCATAATCATATCACGGTCACAAAAATCTAAACAAAGCTGTGCACATTTCATTTGGAAACTAAATGTAACCCCCTGAACTATATCTTCCCACTGGACAAAGACAAACTCATTAAAACCCTAGGGAAAGAAGAAACCCTGGGAAGGGACTAAAACGTATTCCATCTTCTTTTATCTATAACATAATTTATGTTTCAAAACTCATTGCCTTTGTCATGCCTTTTACAATAAATCGCCTTGCGCATCATAAAATAAAACCCTAGTATGTCACGGCAGTATCCCTACCCATTCATGCATAATGCATGATGGTATGCATTATGGCTGCTCGATTATAGAAAAAACTAATTTTGGTCAATATTGAAATCACAATTATTTAACATGCTTGCTCACTGACATTGAAAAGATGTTGCATTTACTTCACTTTACCCCCGGGAGAAGCTAAAGTGCACATGCGAGTGTCATTCAGAAGAACACAAGACAAAATAATAGTTTAGTTTTACATGGTTCATGTAATTGTTAGGAGAGTCATTTTAATATCACGATTAAAATGTGATAAATTGCAATGCCCTAGTATGCATTATTAAACAGCAGTAACCAGTACCCCATTATCAAGTCTTGGTTTGATAGTCAAACTGAAATCATATGCATAGAACCTGCCTGGTCTAAACTCAAGTGTGTTTGTGCTTTGCTAACAATGGGGTAATCCCATCTGGAGATTGTTTGCTAGAAACAGACACACAAGCTACAGGGCTGAGCAGTTATGCATGTAAAGGAGAGCAATGTGTGTTTATGGCACTTGGCACAATTAGAAATAAGAAAAAGGAAAAACATTACTACAAAAGAAATATATTTTTAAAAGCAAATAGCACCAGATAGCAATAAAAGGTATAGCACAGATGTACAGCACATTTCATATACAGTGATAACTCAATGTGCTTTACATGAAATACAGCAAGTTGGCAAAAACATGAAAAGTTGATCAAAAGAAAGATAAAAACAATTTAAAAAAAGGAATACATACAGTAACTTCATAAACAATTCCATTGAGAATAGTTAATATTGGTAGGCCTAGTGTGTTCGAATGCATAAGCACTTCATAACAGAGACACATCGCACAGCTTTACACCTCCCACTGACAGAGGCAAGCCTGTCTGCAACAGGCAACGCTGCACAGTACTTGCTTACTTACCAGTCGTATGTCAGACGTGCATAGTGGTGGAGGTCTGGTTGCCACTCTGTACTCCCGACTTTCCCCACAGCTGGCTGCTGCTGTCTGTGATCAGAAAAGTGAGAAGAAGACGTGTAAAGAAAAGGAACGCAACGTGATACATCACAGCATTGAGACAACCCACGCATCTGCAAGAGACAACATTACCGGTGTGAATGCTAGGAAGAAGCAACAGCCAGGGTGAAAAGGGCCTGCAGCCACCGTCCTAGTCCAGCTGTCTGGTGTAACAATTTACAATTGGTAGAGTATATGTTCGTGCATCTCCGATACTCTACGTCTGTGAGAATGCTGGTCTCTCTATGTGCAGTGAGCTGAGCCCACACAAGCAGGGGTGGGCCATTTTGGATGATGTAATGTAAACGGGTAAATCCACGGTAACAACGCATTATCAAACAGACCACACAAGATACAGTTAATGCTGCCTGAGGTTACGACACAGCCAAACTTAGACGTCACACTGATTCCAGAATGAACCTGGACATAATACAAACCTGCAATATACAGTATGTTGCAAGTCTTGTGCATACAAGATAGCCTTATGCATGTAGAGATGCTTGTTTGTACTTGAGAACCCATGACATGTTTACGTAGAGCAGATGGTAGAGAGGTCGATTATTAATTAGAATGCATGTGAACGCTTCAACGATTCCTTCTTTTACTTACACTATTCGGTTACTGAAAACCTAAAGTTCTCTCTTCAACCACAAGGTGTCTCACTACACCCAATGATAAAAGCAGGCTAGGATATTAGATAATATTGGTGCATGACGGTGGACTCAAAATCTACTCATCCACTTCAGGTTAGGTTTGACAGAATGCAGTACAGTACAAAGTTCACCTAGTGAAATATAAGTGGAGCATTAGGTAAATACATCGATTATCCAGAACATTTACATAAGCCTAGGTAAAAGTCTTCTGCAACAGATAAAGTACAGGAGAAAAGTTGTGTTTTCTTGCTGGGACAACTGGACCAACACACATTTAGCCTACAATACGCAAGCATGTGTATCTAGTGTTTCCTAACAAGGGACAAAGTTCACAAAGTTCTGTTGAGCTGTTGTGCGCCTCATCACTCAGTAAAATGAGTGAACAGTGGAAACAGCCCCTGGCGGTGGACAGTGTGTGGCACAAAAGCCCTTTCCACACCTGCTCTACACCTCACACCTCTAGCTATATAGCACACAGACACAAACATCTTGGGAGATGCAAGCGCAAGGCAAGATACAGAAGTATTATGCAGACATTAAAATAACATGATACAGTTCACCAGGCACGATCACTGGGAACACGATCCGTTTACACCACGTATGAGGGAACAGCTGTGCACAGCCGCTTCCCCTGCCTACACATGGCTTCTCTTAGGGCCAGGTTCAACCTAGTGCTCCCTGCCTCTTCCCCCCCCAGCTGCTGCCAAGCACAGCCGCTGCCTCTGAATCTAAGTTGATCTGAAGTGTGCCGTGAGAACGGTGATATCATGCCTGCAGGCTCCACTGGGGCCTCACTGCTCTGATCTGCTCTGACAGACAAACGGATGGTTGCCCAGACACAAGAAATGTTTACAGGGACAGCGCAAAAAATCTATGTTTTATATTATATATAATAATAATAATAATAATAATAATAATAATAATACCTTCATGTGAACCGAGGTAAACTGTAAAGGCCCGGGACTGTGAGCCTGGGCCGACTATGTTCCAGGCTCTGAGGCCACCTCAATTAGAGGGGGACTTAAGAATTAAGTGGAGGGACTGGGAAAGAGAATAGCTGCTTGAGTGACAGAGGGAACAGCTCGTGTTGAGGCTTGTTGCAGGGGAAGTGCTGTTAGCCTGAACGTGACTCATGGCAGACTAGGAGGATGTTTCCTTTTGTGAAGTAGCTTCAGCCAGCTCTCTCCATTATCCCCATTAGAGCTGTGCAGTCCCGTCTCTAACGCGGCGACCAGCCTGACCATCTTAACCAGCCTTGTTGCCGTCTGTCACAATAGCCGGCCAATGTCCTCTCCCTCTCATTGTGCCGCCATGGCTCAAAAAAGACAATGGCTGGCCCCGTTCATATGCCTGCTACGCTCGTGTGCACGTGACACATGCGTACATTCTGCAACAACAAAGTGGAGAAAACTCAAACTAACAGAAGAGGCTTGTTCTGCTTTGTAGGCAGAACAGTGGTTTGAGAATAGAAGTGAATGGCGCATGAATCAAAGTGTGGGTTGCAGGTCTAACAACCTACAGTAGGGTTAAAATCATGGGGCAAACCTCTTGATGAGGACATGAGGCCATTGTATGCTTCTGCGAGAAGCCTACACCATAGCATAAGCCCTAGCATATGGCGTAGCTTATGCCGTTTTGGGAATATTACACTTCTGCGCTGGCCTGTTGGTCGTGCAAACCTGTGCATGTTGACAGCGCACGGGCCCCGCTATACGGAAGTGTCTTGATTAAGCTCCAAATTAGAACGTTAATAGAGTGTGAATTTTTTGAAATAACCGAATAAAAATATGTCTTTCCAATGAGTCTCTTAGCTACACCAACATTGATTACAAGAAACACAAAATCATATATATCATTTCGAAAATACAGCTTTTCGCTGCATGTACAACAAGGAATTCCCATAGGGAAATCCCCGTCTTATGTGCAAAGTTGAAGTCCTGGCTAATAATGCTCAAGCAAGGCATGACTTTTCTTTCCAACGATAATATATAATGTCAGGATTGTCAATGAGAGATAGTCTGTGCCTGTGCAGGACGTTGTTATACAGATCCCCAATTCCAAAGCACTCTGCAATTTGTGGGCTTGCATCCACAAGACTTGTTGGCTGCGTCGACAGACGAGTAGTCTGTCTCTCATTTTTTGAGAGGTGTGTGTCAGGCTGTGACGAACGTATCCATAGGTTATGGCGTAGCTTCAACACAGAAGCGTAATTTGGCCTTTAGCGTGACATAAGATTAAGGAAGCTACAAAGTTGAGTTTACAGATCAATTGACCGCTCCCTACAGTCCAGCCCCTTTTCGCCTGTCCAACCTAGTTACTGTAACCATGTTGGACAAAACCGCATAGTAGGTTATAACAGGAAAAGAGAGTTTCTGTTGGATTTAAAAAAAATGTTCTTAAACTGTTATTGGAGGACATGAAAAAAGGGGCGGGGCTGGGAATCAGTCAATTCCACTTTAACTCAGCATATGCCAGTTCTGTGTTAACACCATAGAACTATGACATGTACAGGTCTATGTCAGCACTGCAGGCCTGTCTGACACCTCATAACAGCACCCTGCGCTGGGTCAAGCTGCTGCCAATGAGCAGCTGGCATGGTAAGCTCCTGTGATCATTAGTAAACTAACATTACCACTTCTGCTTTCATTTAGAAATGCCTTAATTCCTAATCTATTTAGATGAGAACCAATGAGCACTTCTTTTTTTCTTTTTTTATATGTTTTTATTGGTGAAATTACATATGCAAATTATAACTAATGGATGGGTTACAAGTCACCAGATTTCAGTCCCCCCCATTCACAATACAACAATGCTTAACACGAAAACAGTCACACAGACAAAATATAGATACAAAACAAAGGAAAAAAGTAAATGATGTAA
>JAODLL010079735.1:2115-15767 GCA_026546735.1 Forbesichthys agassizii | reverse complement strand
GCTCCGATTCTCCGGCCAATCTCTCGCTCCATAGTCCCCTCACTCGCGAACAAGACCCTGAGGTACTTAAACTCCTTGGGGTAAGGACTCATTCCCCATATTCCTGGCCTTTTATTTTATTGGACTCAATTGCTTTATGATATTGTAAACAACTTTTTATTCTATGTAGAGATATAGTGTAGTAATGGTGTCCTGAGCAGAGAATTACGTCACAATCCCTTTGTGTTGTAATCTGAGCTCCTCTGTTCTTTGTTTTCATAACCAGCAGCCACTGGTTCATGTTCAGAGCTGGGAAGTACTTTAAGTACAAATACTTAAGTACTGTGTGTATTTTTTATTTTTTTATGTATTGGTACTTTACTCAAGTATGTATTTTTCTGACAACTTTTGACTTTCATTCATTACATTTTGAAAACAAGCTAGTTTTTTGTTGAGGAATTGTTGATTCATTTTGCATAATTGAGCGCCCCAATATAATCAAGACTGATTTCAAACCTAAAGAAAAGAGAAGAAATACTATCCATTCCTATTGGCACATATTACAAGATGAAACGGACAAGAAAGGCTCTTTCAGTATGCTACTCTAATTAAATAAAATATTGCGATAAAAGCCTACACCATCTACAGATTTAGTTGTCAACTCTTTTGTATTTAGCCACAGGTTCTCATCTACAACAAAGGTCATCTTGGTAAGTAATAATATTTTGGCATGCCTGATCCATCCCTAGAAATAGGATACAATGGGAACAGCTGTGGTTGGTCTAATCATTCTAAATAGTATAGCATATTTTATATTTGTAATACAATATTTCTATGAGATATTATGCCATTGCAATCAGTTTGTATTTGGTATTATGTAAGGGTTTGAATTTAAGTTTAACAATTTTGAAAATAGTGTATAAGCATACTTATTGGCCTGTATTGGCTACATAGTTTTGATGGTGGCTGATGAGAAAATAATCCATTCAATTTAAAAGATGTATGGCCTACATTGAATGCAGTTTGTGCCAACGCAATGAAAAAGGATCCAGTGTATCCCACATATACTGCTGTTGTGCTCGCCGTGTTAAGAGTTTTAGGTCCTAGCAATTGTAAAAAAAACGATATCAGGATATATTATATTAACATTATTTAGATTATATTTTATATTAAAACATTGTCTCCTTGAGGTTGCGTTAGCTTTTACCCAGAAACAGCCGGTACAATTTAATGTCGTTTACGATTTTTTTTTAAAGTTTTCCTTTTTAGTACATTTCAGAGCATGTACATTTTTTACTTTTACTTGAGTTCAGAAAGTAAATCTGTACTTCTACTTAAGTATGGACTTTGTGCACTTTTGACACCTCTGATTAATGTTAGTGCTACTTGTTGTGATATTTAGTGCCACGTTAAGGCCTCATACACTTTACAATGTTAAAGGTACTTTATTTGTCACATACACTTACAACAAAATTCATCCTCTGCATTTAACCCATCCCTCAAGGGAGCAGTGTGCAGCGCCCGGGGACCAACTCATGATTGTTGGCAGTGTGACTGGTCACATGAAACTGACTGGAGAGTTAAACCTAACATATTTTTTGATGGGGAGGAAACCCACGCAGACACGAGAATATGCAAACCCCACACAGGAAAGCCAGGACGACCGGGGTTCGAACCCGAGACCAGTTGCTGGGCCACCGTGCTGCTGTTGCACACCCTCTGAAAAACCCTCACCCACTTGTACATATTGAACATATATGGCTTATTGTGTCTAACAAATACTTATTGTGTCTAACAAATACTAAGTGAAAAGAGGCTTGGGTATATTATGGAGTATACAGCATGTAGCCCACATACAAAACTAATGTGTTTCAGTGTACTCTCCTCTTTCACTGATTTCCTTCATATCACTTCCTTTCATTCAATAAATGTCACAGTGATTGTAGGACTACTGAAATGTGCTTGCCATGCCAAACAAGTAGACAGTATTTGTTTTAAGCATAACATCGCCTTTTTCTCCCCAAGAACTGTATAGTAGCAAGGATACAAGGAAGGCACTGTCAGTTGTCCTCACATATTGGGTTTATTTGACTCTTAACACTAAAATATTTGCCCAGTCCCATTGTCTAAAACAGGTACCGAAAACATCACCATCTCTTATATAGTTTTACCATAGAAGACCACATTCTACCGCTGCCTTTCTGACATTCTATGGTGCTCGTTCGCCACAAGGGGCACAGGAAAAAGAACAACAATGGCTTGAGTCACAGTTCCATATTGGCTTGTCCATCCATTCCAGAGTTTACTTTGAACTGCAGGTAGGAAATCAAATGGAAAAAAAACTGATATTTATTTATGAGTTCAAAGGAAAGTTGAAAATGACAGTTGTGAATATACAGGTCCTAAAATATTTGTAATTTTGACAATAAAAAGCTGTGGAGGTTGCAATCAAAAGAACAATGCAACATTGCAACAATTCAACCTGTGCTATTTTGGAAAACATAACATGGCGTTTTACCTTGTGACTTGTTTTTTGAAAATCTACACAAATTTAAAATCTGATGTCTCCAACACATTCAGATGTGTTAAACACTGTATAGCATCATGTTTCCTTTACTTACACTACATTATATATACAGATACACACACATAATATTTATATATACACATATATATATACACACACACACAGTGTTGCTGAATTGTTTACAATATAGCACAGATTGATTGCAATTTTCAAATCACTTTGTTTTTATTAGCACTTTCCATGTGGTTTGTATATTATACTATACACACAGGCTGTATTCCATATTAAAGCCTTACATCACATTTACACAGCTAACAAACCAACATTATTTAAGATAACACGTTAAATAAAAGCATATATATATATAAAAAACAAACCTTATGGATTTTCTTTCACATCAAATATAAGGCTGCATTGAAAAATACAATTAACAAAATTAAGATTTTTCTTTCAAATAAACATTCCCCTTACCATGCCTTCGTAATATTTTCACAAGGTTCATAGAATTGTATTTGCTGTATGCTTCGTCCTATTGTATCATGGTAAACTGAGAAAACACCTTTAAGAACTCCTTAATAAAGGGTTATTGCGGATGTGTTTTTACAAAAGGCCTGAGCCAATCTTTAATCAGGTGGGAAACAGATACAACAGATGCAAATATTGTGCTGGGTGATATTTAAATTACAACCTGCTGAATGTTGGTTTTACATACTTCATGACCATATTCTTCTATGTCAATTTTAATTGCATGTATTAAATGATAAATGCACCTGTTAAAATGTAATACAAACATTTGGACACACCCCTTGAATGAAAAAGAGAATGGTAAAATATTCAGTTCTACTCCTGTACTATTAGCAGTCTACATGGTTTTGATACCAATAGGATAATGTAAAATAAACCTGATCTTAATCTTTTTAACCATCCCTCCATTTTACCACACACTAGAACACATTTCTCTACATGTATGTGACAATAAAAGCACCTTTACCTTTAGAAGTCAGTTAGCCACACACTGGCTGACCTAACCATTTGTTAACTGTAAAGATGATGATTACATACTTTATTTTACATGTATGTTGATAGTGGCTGATTACAAGTACAACAAACCTCTGGACTATTGTGCCTATTGTGTTGTGAGTGTGTGAACACATGTGCCTAGTGCGTGATTTAATCCAGGTGCATTTAATTTTGCTGTTCAAGGGCTTTGTTAACGGAGTTATGTTGCACCAGTAAATGGATAAAATACAGTAACATGGCGCCACTGTTGTCTGGATAAGACTCATCCCTATTGTTTTAAAATAAATCTATTCTACATCAATTTATCTGCTGATTAAGCTTCACAATAAGGCACAATAAACAATATTCATGAATACACAACACTTGTTTATGAACCAAATGTATTGTTCATCTTGTCTCCTCAGTATCCCTGTCTCTAAACACAGAAGCCATCTTTGTCAAAACCCTAAATATTGTCCAAATACTAAACACACTTGTGATAATGGAGTGACCTTAAGAATTGAGGTATGAGGTTTCCCCTGAACACAGGAAATACACGTGAAAATACATTTTATATCTTGCCTTTATGCCATTTAAAATGTTTCCACATTTAATATATGTATTAAAAAGGTTTCATTTGCTCTGGGCTCTTGAAACAAACACAATTATTGAGAATTTCATTCTAACAACAAAACTGCATGCTGTATTTAAATATGGAAACAAATTGTAATTGAGGTAATGAGGTGAACGTCACATAACCTAATACAAAACACAATAAACTTGCAACAGTATCAGTCAGTTTCAGAACTTAATTGAGAAATTATCTTATACTCCAACTAATTAATTTCAATATGTATTATGTAATAAAGTGTGGCCAATTCAACTCAAACTATGTATTGAATCATGAATTCTGTATTTTGCACAATCCTTAATAAGAGGTATGTGTATATTTGTAGTTAACAAGGACTAACAATGTGAAACCATACAAGGTAATGACTAACAACTAACAGAAATTGAGTTTATATAAAAAAAAAAGGTTTAGACAGCATTTACAGATATGCAGTTGTACATTTCCAGAAGTTTAAGTTATCGTTAAAGGGGTTAGTAACAATTCAAAAAAGTGGCCCACTTAAAATAAAGAATTGGTGACATTGATCGGCATCTTATGTTTAATAAGGTGACACTAATAGCTTTATGACAACTACAAAATGTAGCTTTTGATATAGTCACTTTTTAGTTGGTTTCCCTTCCATGAGTTGCATTGCTGGTTTAACTGATACAGTATGAACCCATGTGAATTATTGCTTGTTTAACAAACAGCTACTGTCTAGTTGGCGATTTGTAGGTTCTGTGGAGGTGTTCAATAAAATGAATCTAGATGGAAAATGCTAGTTTCCCTATACAAATATATCAGAATATCCCATCATAGTCCTGGTATGCAGTTTCAGAAATCCCAATAATTCAGACGCAATACTTTAGACTTACATGGTGGCGGGACATCCTAGTAGTCTAGGATGTTGCCTCCCACTGAAACATCTTTGCAAGATACTGTATGTACTATCCCTTTGCTCAAGTACCTCAGCACATTTTGAGAGGAAAATAGAGCTAGGCAAGAGGTCTTTTTTTGGGGGCCAAGGCTGATAGAAACATGGCACAGGGACCCACTATCACATATGGTTTAAAATATTAATTTACCTGGCCAACAATAATGTGTAAGGCGGCCATAATGCCATGTATAAAAGGAAGCCACTAAAGCCATTAAAATCATTTACTGATATATTGATAGCATAGGTTGTATTTATTTTTTTGTATTAAAACATTTGGAGGAAAATAAGCTTAGGAACCTAAACATTTGGAGGAAGCCCCCTCCAGTACCTCTGAGGACCCCCTAGGGTCCTGGACCCCCGGTTGAAGACCTCTGAGCTATCCTCCTGTTTTACCTACTGCCCAGTTATGCCTTCAAATCAGAGTGAAACAAAGAACCCTAGCTTGGCCATAACGTAGCCTAACGGAATGCAGGCACTGGGTTCAAATACATGGCACTTGCATGTCAAGGAAATGTTAATAAAATCCTAACACTAACAATTAGAGCAATCGCCTTCATGCATCAAACCATCATGTGGTCGGTCAAAATGTTACATAACAAAGTTAAGGTTGTGTTAAACAACTGAACATTGGTGCTGAATTCTTTAATTTACACTGGAAATGAAAGACCGCAGTCAAAATGTGGCAATAATTGATCACACATTACAAGTTTTAACGTTATTTGTAAAAGAAGGCTACAATTTAGTAGTAGTTGATTTGTTGAGTACTGAATAAAATACAATTCATATTTTAGTTACACAGCACCTGCAGTACTGTGCTGAACCACAACTGAACAATAGAGAATATCACTGTTACATTAACCCCGGTCATTTAATGCCACATTTTCCATGTACATTTGCATTAACTACACTGATATAGTAAAGTATTGATATAACACTAAAAAATAAAAACCCTGGAGCAGTCCATCTCTAAATGAAACCAATTCAGTCAGTTGATACAATAAGTTGAATTAGGGATTTGCTTGGTGTACTCCAAAAAAACAATATTGTAATGAAGGGGGTGACTTTCTGTTGCACCAGGAATGGGACAACAAAATTAAATGAAACTGGTTGTTGATTGTATTCAGCATCTTTGCATTGGCACGTGTTTGCTGCAATATTCTACATTTATACTTATGTTCTTTTATTCTCATGTCATTTCTTAGATCGTAACAGGGGTGTCGCGCCCCCCATTTAAAATTTTAAATCGTATTTCACTGAATGTTAACATGACAGTGTATGCATGTTGCACATGGATTTGACCTAAAAACTGAACTGCAGCTTTTGGCAATATAGTATTACTGGGATGCAGCTATGTGTAAGTGTGGGTAACTATAGGTCTGTAAGAAAGGCAAAACAAAATACACACACACACACACAACATTAATATATGGGCTTAGTCACTCTTTAGTAGGCAAAATTCCAAACCTCAAAATTCAGATTGTGCCTATGCATTCTGGAAAAGTGAAAAAACCCAAATGGCAAATGTGTTAAGCTGTGTAAAATAAAATGTTTAGACTAGAGTTGGCTTCAATTAGAAAGTAGTATAGAGCACAATGCAGAACAGGATATAACCAGGCAAACTTGTTTACTTTAATCAAACCGATTTGTAGTTATTCATATTTTGCAAGTTTTATATGGCCACATATAACTAATCAGATTGGCAGCTTTGATTTCTGTATACAATCAGTGCTTTTCCCCATGCATATTGCAAACTATACTTTACAACAATAGCTACATTGATTTACCCCCTAGTTAATTTCTTTGTTAAAAACAAATATTGGCCAGCTTGTCCACATAAAAAAATGTACTCCGTATAGCTGCCTCACAACCGATAAAAACTGACTTTGTTTCAATGTTATTTTAGGAAACCAGACCTTGGTCTCCTGCTGGAAACGTTTTATCTGCTTTTCTTATATTTTAGGAGTCTCTACTAATGGTCTTGTCGTATAAAACACATTGTTTTCAAAAGGTACCGTTATATCAATAATACCCATAATTAAATGTCTAGGTCTTCACTGACACAGCATGAGCCACGACTTTAGAACAAAAACATGATTACTATGTGATATGTATGGACAAAAACTGAGCTATCTTAATACAGTCCATGTAGCCTTTTTCAGTCTAGTTTTTTTCCATAGCTAAAATCTATAAGAGTGTAAAAGCGAAAACATCCAGGAAGATGCATATTGTAAAGTAAGTAAAATAAAGACACCAATGGGAATCAACAGAGAAAACTGCTGTGCTGGCTCCACAATAACGGTATGGAAAATGTATTGCCTATCCAAACCCCCACCCAAATTAGAAAACAAAAACACAAACACGCAGATTAGAAAAGTTTACACAAAATAGTCTGACAATGTTCCATTCTGTTGCCCATGTATGGCTGGCAAATCAAGGAGCACGAGCATACCGAAAATGCCTAAAAGAAACTTCTACCTTGACGCGACATTGCAGGAAACATTGGGAGGTAAAAAGAACCCTGCAATCCAAACAGAAAGATAACAGATCACATTGACATGATATTGCTGTGCTGCATCTCAGGTGACATGACGTTTGTGTCAAGTAATCATTGCCATTATCACTCCTGCATTTAGGCTACACAGTTTCAAGAGTGCGTTTTTCATAGTCTGCTAGTAGTAATATTCACCTGCACTTACTGACCAGTAAAAAAATGTGGGTAGTATTTATTCATTTCAGACAGTGTAACAGTCCTTTTGTATGTCTTGTGTTTCTGAAGGTATTAGTATGTCAAGGTACAATGCTATAGAACGGTGGAATAGTAAACTGATTAATAGAAGGTAGGAAGGAAAGTACTGTGTATTTCACACACATGGTGACCCATGTGGTGACCATTCTTTTCCCTCTCTGAGTGTTGTTCACCGCCTTTTAGCGGACTTTTAGCGGAGCTTCCGCTACTATTTTTAACCGCCTCTCGCTTTGTCTTGCTGCGGTCAAATCCGTCTGTTTTAGAGAGAAAAAAGAAACATGCGCAGTGTAAAAAGAAAACGTAACTATGGTGTGCGTGCGATTCATATTCAGGCAGTCCCATTGTCACAGATGCAAGAACACCATGCATGCAAATTAAGATTCCTATTATTGTGTGAAATACAGTCCAAGTAAAATGGGAAGCTACAATGCCCTCAGCAACAATCCAAAAATGCATTTTGACATTCTTCCAAAAGTAACAATATAGAAAGGTTAAGTACAGTCTCTGTGTGTGTTTTTGCTTGGGGAAAACCAAAAAGGGCACTTATAAACATGGCAACATCCAAGGTCACATGGATGAAAGAAAGGTCTGTGCTGTACAGATTTTAGACAACAACTGACCTACCTTGGGTCATTCAAGCATCACCTGTCACAGTGGCTGGTACAAAACAAAATTCGCCAGCCATTGTCACCATTTTACCGTGAAAGCAGACAGAACAGGACATCGAAATGATTGCTTGGTTACCTGCCAACGCAAAAACATCACAATTTGTCTGCAGCTAATGGCCTACTGCGACCACTGCTCCAGTTGGGTGGATAAAGGTCAATAAAAACCTGTGTTTGTAATTGGGTCAGAAAGAGATTAATGTACAATAAAATGGACTGCCCTCTCCTAGTTTGTCCAATGTGTGTCTCACATGTTGCATTGGTTTCCAGTTTTCAGTTCTTTGCTTCAATGGCACTGAATGTAAAATCAAGTTTTTCCCCGTGGTATTGTAATGCATTATGCTCTGCATGGGAAGCATTTGTCAGTTCTCTATGAGCCCGTCACGTTCTGTGTGCTACTGTACAGTTTCTATGCTTCGAGGTCCTCTTGAATTCATTTAAAAGCTTATGTAGTAGCGAGCCGGTGACGTCTGCACCGTCAGCGATCGAGAAAGGACCCGTGACATGACAAATTCAGAACGTCGCATCGATTCAGCCTGGTTTGTTTCGTTGTATTGCAATAATTAGCCAGCTCTGTCCTGTCGAGAGCCGATAGTCAGTTTCCACAATCTGTTCGGAGTTGGATGTGACTTTCTCTTGCTTGTTTTGTTGTTGTTTTGGTCCTTTCACAGTCACATGTAGTCGTTTCTAACAGAAATGAGTGGTTTTCACAACCACACGCCCCATGTCCAACCTGCCTACCACGGCCTGTTATCTCGTTGAATATTGTGCGTAATTTGACGTTGCAGCCAAGACCTAAGCAGAAGACGAGCTAGTCTCTATTTCAGTCTTCCCCTTCTGTAGACCCGGCCTTGTTGTGCGCTTGTGCCAACATTCATCTATGTTGCTCTGCCATTCAGCCTGGTTTTTAATCCCTCCTGCTCCTGATTCTGGTTACGTACTTTCTAGTCTGGCCCTTCCATGTTCCTGACCTCAAGAGTGTTTCCCGGAGTGGTGAGTGCGCATGTGGCCGTGGAGTCGCGTGGCCGACGTGAATTGCTTTCCGCACTCTGAACACTGGGAGCCAAGTGGCGGGGACACCGTCGCCGTGGTGGCCGTCGTTGACGAGGAGGAGGGGGACTCCTCCGTAGCGACGTTTTCGGCGGTGTGCGCCTGCCGATGGGTTTTGAGGTGGGAGGCTCGGCTGAACCTACGGCCGCACTCTTCGCATTCCAACCAAACTCTCCTTCTCTTCTTCTGGATTGAGAGACAAGCAGATATAATGCTTTATTAAATAAGGTTTTCTTTCAGCCTTTAATTACCATTATTTTCCAAACAAAAATAAAATAAACACTGGCAAATGCAGTGCATTTGTTGCAGAGCAGTAGCTGTTGTGCGATGCTCTAAATCTTGTTCTGAATCTACACCAGTAAATATGTATGGTACTGGAATTTCCAGTGACATTCAGTACCTTTATCAAATTGCTTAGTATAAAGAGTGTTCTTAAATATTCACAGCATCGCAGAATACTAAAGGATACGCATTAACTCGCATTGTACTTGGTAGACTGCTGAAAGCCTAAAGAGTTGACTGTTCATAATGCATGGACAGAAAGCTGCCTCCTCCTTGAGCAGGTTTCATAGAGTTTTGAGGCCTTGTGTTTACAATGACTCAAATGCAATTATTTATAAGTGAGTGTAAATGTACACTACCGGTCAGAAGTTTTAGAACACCCCAATTTTTCCAGTCTATTATTTAAATTTAAGCACTTGAAGTCCAATGAATAGCTTGAAATAATACAAAGGTAAGTGGTGAATTGCCAGAGGTTATAGAAATGGTAAGGTTACCCAAAACTGACAAATGATGTGCTTTTCAGAATTATACAAAATGCCTTTTTCAGGGAACAAGAAATTGAACGTTGGTGCCTCCAACTCCTACACGGTTCCAAACTTGTCTTGATTACTTATAACCCCCGTCTGCATAAAAGTAGTGTTGTAACACACTGTGGTACCACAGTGAGCATTTTTTGAACAGTATTGTATTGCAGAAAGTAGACAGACCATCAAACCACTTAAAAATGTGTCTTTCCTACAGACAAATGGCAGTCTCCTTCACCATCAATAGGCACTCAGAAACTGAGGGAAACTGACAGGAAGAGGTCTGGCAGACCCAAAGCCACAACAGAATGAGAAGAAAAGTTTCTGAGTCAACAGCTTGAGTGATAGGTGGTTCACAGGGCAACAGCTCCAAGCACAGCTTAATAGTGGTCGTAATAAGCAAGTCAGTTTCAACTGCAAGTAAAAAAAAAATATTAAAAAAAAGAAAACAACAACTGCTGTTTGACAGGTTGAGTTGCAGAAAGAAAGCCATTGCTAAGATGTCATAAATAATATAATAATAAAAAAAGAATAACAAAAAGAGGCTTGCCTGAGCCATGAAACACAGCCAATGTACTACTGAGAACGTGTTATGGACTGATTAATCTAAATCTGAAAACTACAGTTCATCACGCAGGATTTTTGTACGTCATCGATTAGGCGAAAGGATGGTTTCTCAGTGTGTAACATCAATTATCAAACATGGAGAAGGAAGCGCTATGTTCTGGGGCTGTTTTGCTAGATCCAGGGTCGGTGACTTGTACAGAGTGAGAGGCACCCTGAACCAAAATGGCTACCACATCATTCTGCAGGGCCATGCAGTACACTCTGGTATGCGCCTAGTTGGTCAGGGGTTCATCCTACAGCAAAACAGCTTAAAAACATGGAGTGGTCAGCACAGTGACCAGACTTGAACCTTATTGACCTGGTTTTGGGATACATTGGACAGAAGTGTCATACATGTATGGGAACTTTTCTAACAGAGGTGGGAATAACTTTCTGAAGAATTTTTGATTTCCATTGTAGAACGAATGACACAAATGTATTTAGCTATATATATCTACCAAAGGTGGCTATTTTGAAAATACAAAAGTTTAGAATACATTTTCATTCATAAATTGGGTCCATGATTTCTTTTTAAACAAATTGTTTATTTGTTCTATGCTTTAATTTCAGAGTACCATAACACATTTAACTGCATGAATTCCAATAAAAACCTAGAAGAATTGTAGTAAGTGTAGTAATAGTAATTGTTGTAGCATTCATATAAGATATAGTTTCATGAGAAACAAATTAAATCTAGGTGGTTGAAAAAATAAAACCCAGTTCATCAGATTCAACAACGCAGTAGTTTTTACTTTCTGCCATTTTGTCTTCAAGGTGCCCGATATGGCTATAAGCTGTTGCCTGATTCTAACCAGTTACTTAGCAACAGGACAACCAATGACTCATTTAAATTACCTTAAATAACTTCAATGAGATCTGCTAACAAGTAGAAAGCCTCAATTACAGACATTTAACATTGTTGATTTACAGCCCGTCAGTAGTCTGAAGAACAGACAATAACGTAACTCTTATTTGACAAAGCCGAGATCTATAAACATAGTTGGATATCAGAGCGTCAATCACCAGGGTGTCCCTGTGTTTCGTCAGTCCAACCAGTTTCCGCTCGCCTACTTCTCTCATGCTCACATTTACATAAATGACAACCCAATTACATTTGTCCTCCGTCTATACACATTGAATGCAAAATGTTTAACACTTTAAAATAATTTTCATTGCATATCTTGTATGTACAAATTTCAATTTATAAGAATAAAAGCAATGGAAAGGGGGACAGTTTTTGGCAATCTCACTGCTGCAGAAATATATATGCTAATGCTTTTATTTAAAGTGACTAGTGTCAATGGCTGAATAGCTCCTTCCAGAGCCATGGAAATAACAGAGTTACGCCAACGGAAGTTCCAAATTGTCAACGGTCACATGGTTCATGGAGAGGATAAAATAGTTCCCAGAAGTGCTTGGTGGGCAGTTTTTATTTTATTTTTATAAATATATATTTTATTTATTTATTTAATTATATATATATATACACATATACATATACACATACACAGATATATAACTTAATTATTTGGTAATTATTAGTCAATAAATGCGCCCATTTACATTTAAAATAAAATGTGCTAAAGGTGCTTTTAGTATTTAGGCTATCTTACAAGAACTATTTTGAGGCTCCTTTCCATGGCTCTGGGTCATACACCAGTTATTGGAAGCAAATCACATTCTGGTAGATTACAGCACAAACAGACGCGTTTCACCAACGCTAGCTTAGCATACATTACATTACCGTGTCTGCATACCGTTCCAATCCTCACAAAGACGCTCACCTTCTTCGCCTTGTCTCCCTCCACTGGCTCCTCCCCCTCCTCCTCCTCCTCCTCCTCGGGCTCCGCCCCCTGCCCTGAGGTCCGAGAAAACAAGCGGATCCGGACCGGCGGTTCCGCGGCGTTGCCGGGGAAACCGTTTGTGCTTTCCGTCGCCAGGGCAGTCAGGGTTTCCGTAAGGCTGGACTCCTGCCCCCCCGACACCTCCTCCGCCGCTGCCTCCTCCTCCTCCAGGAGCTGAGTGGGGAGCGTGAGGAGGCGATGGAGCATGGAGGCGGACGACTGCTGGCCCGATGACACTTCTGAAGGGGAGATGGAATAAGGCAGACGGAGTCACTACATCTCCCCCAATCATTCTAAATAAGACTAGATAGTGTTGCTACTGCCTTTATGACTGGGTCGTGTTATGGCGCAGATTTTGAAGTCCATTGGCCGATATATCGGCTGAATTTGTATAATTTTTCTTGTTCAATCTGTAATGTAAAATATTTAACAATTAGGATCACTTTTTTCCCCAACCCAACACCTTATTAAATTGTTTCTTATCAATAATAATGATGTGTAGCAAAACTAACTGATAGCTTTATTGTTGCAAAACTCTATTGCTTCTCAGCAGGCTAATAATTCAGCTCAGTTTGAGTGTGATTCTCTGCTCAGCATGTAATTATCCACTATATCTTTAGAAAATAGCAGTTTGGTGCTATGGTCATGTCTAGAATATTGTATATAGAGATTTAAAAATTACAATAAAAATTATAGCAAAAAAGAAAATTCTACAGCAGGTTAATTAATACATATAACAAACAGGTGTAGGTAGCTTGATAATAGTCACTAATTGTTATTACAACATGATTCCAGGAGCTTACTTCCTGTTTGACAACACAGGTGTAGCTTGATAATAGTCACTAATTGTTATTACAACATGATTCCAGGAGCTTACTTCCTG
>JAODLL010079724.1:0-15767 GCA_026546735.1 Forbesichthys agassizii | reverse complement strand
CATCAACTCTGATAAAAGCCCCAAAGTTTTTTTCCCAGCAGTAAAACACCTACTTGATCCTCCTGATATCTCCCACCCTGTCCCCACCCCTGAATTGTGCAATACATTTTTTAACTTCTTCAATGAAAAAATCTACCTCCAACTACAACCACCCTCCTCTCCTGCTGAGAGGAACCTATCCTGGATAAACACATAATTTGGCTCAACCTCTACCTCCTGCCTCTCTTGACTCTTTGTTCTACTCTCAACTGACTGTTTTATTTTATTTTTGTTGATTTTGTATATATTTCTCGGATCAAATGTTTATATCTACAGTATGTATATTTCAGCAAACTGTTTTATTTCTATGTATTTGCAAAGTAAGAAATCCTTGAGTGTTAAGAAAGGCGTCCCAACTAAAATATATTATTATTATTATTATTATTGTTACAGTGTAATACAATGTGTTGCAGTGTAATACAGTGTGTTGCTGTGTAATACAGTGTGTTTCCGTGTAATACAATGTGTTACAGTGTGTTACCGTGTAATACAGTGTGTTGCAGTGTGTTACAGTGTAATACAGTGTGTTACAGTGTGTTGCCGTGTAATACAATGTGTTGCAGTGTGTTGCCGTGTAACACAATATGTTACAGTGTGTTGCCGTGTAATACAATGTGTTAGTGTGTTACAGTGTAATACAATGTGTTAGTGTGTTGCCGTGTAATACAATGTGTTGCAGTGTGTTGCCGTGTAATACAATGTGTTGCAGTGTGTTGCCATGTAATACAATGTGTTGCAGTGTGTTGCCGTGTAACACAATATGTTACAGTGTGTTGCCGTGTAATACAATGTGTTGCCGTGTAACCGCACAGCGGCTGCCTACTGCTCCCTTGAGGGATGGGTTACATGCAGAGAATACATTTTGCTGTGACAATAAAAGAACCTTCACCTTTATATAACCAACATATAACCATACTAAAACTCTTATTAGCTCATACAAAGTTTATTGTATTATGAGCTCTGTCAGAGCTAGAAGATAGGCTACTTTAAGATGTAAGAAAAGAGAGACACAAAGTACTTTTGAAGTTACTTAGTGTAGCTTTAACGTGATTTACATTCAGGTCCTGAATTGTTCGAATTCCCTGACAAAAATTTTGCGAAAGCTGCACCTTACAATTTATAAAATACCATTATGGTAATGTTTAACTAAACATGTTGTGTTTCCTCTTATTTAATTTGATACTATTCATTTCAAATATATTTCAAGTATACAAATATAGATGATGAATTGTGCTCAATGTTTACACAGTGAAAATATGTCTTATTATTTTGTATTAATTCAGATAGGAGAAATATACCCTTGTAGCCTATGTATATGTTTGCATGTTTTTGTTTCCATAGCGATGAGGAGATGGAGGAGGCTAATCCTACTGAAGCTAACGACAGCGACTACGATCCAAACAAAGAACCAAAGAAAGAGGTACGTGATGTAGGACACACACACACACACACACACACACACACACACACACGCACAGTGTACTGACTGGTGTCTCCCAGACTCCAGGGGCGGAGCCAGTGTTGCTAGGCTCCAAGCTGGCCCTGGGCCGCCGGGACCAGAGCCTGCACCGGCACCACGCCCAGCGCTCCAAATGCCGGCCGCCTAAAGGCATGTTCCTCACGCAAGAGGAGGTGCTGGCCGTGTCCTGCTCCTCCATGGCCGCCAACACACTCCTCCGTCAGCTGGACATGGAGCTGGTGTCCCTCAAGAGACAGGTGGGTGGTGATGGTGGTGGTGGTGGTGGTGGTGGTGGTGGTGGTGATAATGACTACCTGAACTACTACAGGTCCAGAATGCCAAGCAGATGAACAGCAGTCTCAAACACACGGTGGAAGATGGCATCGATGACTTCCGACTTCCTGAGGTACGGTTGTACCTTTATTACACACAGTAAATTATGTTGTATTACTGTGTGGGCTCAGGCCAGTACATCACTACACAAACAAGCACTGACAGTAGTGGATCAATAACAAATGAAATACCACAAGTGTATAATTCTGAAGTAGTTGCTAACCCAAGTTGCTAAGTTATGACTGTGTAAACAATTTCACCCCAGTGGTGACAAAAACAAATCCAACTAGGGTTGCGAGCAACACTGGGCGGGCCCTCGCGTCGTGACGCACGTCGGGGCGTGGCGCTGACTCAGATATGAATTATTATGACTTTGAGTGAATGTTGGCATGTCGATGTGTTCAGGGTGGGGCTCTTATGAATTGATAAAAATTTGGTACAGATTTGAGCATTTATGGAGAAGTTAAAAAAATGTGTTATGTTGCCAGTAGGTGGCGCTCTGACAATAAGATAATTGTGACATGTACATGTGTTCAGGGTGGAACTCTTATGAATCTATTAAAGTTTTGTAGAGATTTGAGCATTTATGGAGAAGTTTCAACAATTTGATGCGTCTTGACGAAGGATTTACCTTCGCCGCCACGCCCCAGATAACTCGTTAAGCGAAAACCCAGAATATTCACAAAATATCATCAACAGGGTCTTATGGCTTGTCTGAGACAGTTTTGAAATAAATTAATTTAACCAGCTAGGAACAGTACGTCACAGCATAAAAATTTACATTTCCTGTTGCCAGTAGGTGGCGCTATAACTTTATGTAATGTGTATCTGTATTGGCATACAGATGTCTTCAGGGCTGGACGTTTATCAAACGTGTAAAGTTTGGTGCATTTCTGAGCATGTACACAGAAGTTATACCAACTTCTTTTTTCATGGCGAATCATGTATTTTCCACGCCACGCCACGGACACGCCCAGAGGGTGAAAACTCACCATTTGTACAACTTTTAATCCCCATAGTGTGTAAAATGCACAGAGCAAATTTGGAATTGATCGCATTAATTCCCTAGGAGAAGGAGTTAATGTACAAAGCGTGCAAATCGCCAAAAAATTACCATAAAATGTAAAATGGCCGACTTCCTGTTGGTTTTAGGAAATGGCATCAAGAACTTTTTATGTCCGTCTATACTTCATACATGTGCCACAGAAATTTCGTAAATGTCAGTCAAACGTTCAGCGGAAGCTGCTTTCTTGAAGGGTAACTTCCTGTTTCCAGTAGGTGGCGCTCTGACTATAAGATAATTGTTACATATACATATGTTCAGGGCGAGACTCTTATGAATCAATTAAAGTTTGGTAGAGATTGGAGCATGTATGGAGAAGTTATAACAATTTGATGTGCCTTCGCCGCCACGCCCCAGACAAGCCGTTTAACAAAAACTCAGAATATTTACAAAATGTCATCGTTAGGGTCCTTTGGCTTTTTTGAGACAGTTTTGAAGTAGACTCTAACTCCGCCCAACGCTCTGCAGTGCAGCCAGAAGGTCAACGCCCGCTGGACGACTGATGAACAACTGCTGGCTGTTCAAGGTGAGAAAATAATTTAATTATGTTCTAAGCCCATTTATCATCTGTGTGTCTATTGTGTTGTTGGGTGTGTTGTGTTTGTGTTTCCATGGTGTCAGGAAGTAAGATTTAATATTGTGTGTGTTGATTCTGTACATTGTGTGTGTGTGTGTGTGTTTGTGTGTGTGTTGTCAGGCATTAGGAAGTACGGGAAAGACTTCCAAGCGATAGCTGACGTCATTGGGAACAAGACAGTCGGACAAGTCAAGAACTTCTTCGTTAATTATCGGCGGCGATTCAACCTGGATGAGGTTCTGCAGGAGTGGGAGGCAGAGCAGGGAACACCGGTCCCTAATGGAGACAGCGTCCCTGCTGGCAAGGAAGGGAAGAGCATCTCCACCACTCCCTCACCGAAGATCGCATCTGAAGAAACCGAAGAGGTGAGTCCCTTTTTTCCATCCATCAATCCATCTTCCCCCGCTTATCCGGAGTCGGGTCGCAGGGCAGCAGCTCCAGCAGGGGACCCCAAACCTCCCTTTCCCTTTAGCAAGTTCTGACTGGTGCGGAGATATACTCTCTCCACCTAGTCTTGAGTCTTCCCCGATGCCTCCTCCCAGCTGGGTGTGCCTGGAACACCTCCCAAGGGAGGCGCCCAGGTGGCATTCTTACCAGATGCCCATACCACCTCAACTGGCTCCTTTCAACGCAAAGGTTTCCTGCTGAGAACCATGGCCTCAGATTTTGCGGTGCTAATCCTCAGGCCAGCCGCTTCACACTCAGATGTGAACTGATCCAGTGTTCCAAAGCTTGGGGGCATATTTCCTATTCCTTTTAGGCCTACTAGAAACTTTCAACAAACCACTGTCAGATGACCTTAGAGTCCCTTCTAAGGGCAATCCAATCCCTGTATGTCCAAAGCAAGAGCCGTGTACAGATTCTAGGCAGTAAGTCTGACTCGTTTTAAGATGTAATTATATCTTATATCTATATCTATTATATAGATGTAATCGTATTAATATATTATTCATATTAATATTATTTACTACTTGATGCTGTAATTCCCTCTATCTCCAGCAGGGGGTGACGGCCTCGTCTTCTTCTGTGGTGCAGCCTGTGGTGCTGTCCCCTCTCCACCAGCCCCCCCCGCTGCTCCGCCCCCCCCTGCCCGTCACACCCGCCCTACTGCGCCAGCCCCCCCCCCTGCAGCAACAGGCCCGCTTCCTGCAGCCCCGCCCCTCACTGCACCAGCCCCCCCCACTCATCCGGCCCTCGGGCAGCCTGCCCCCCCGCCTCAACCCCAGGCCAGCCCCGCCCTCCTCCAGCAGCCCTAACGGCTCTGCCCAGCAGACGCTTAGCCAATCAGAGACAAGCTCCGCCTCCTCGCTTCACTAATGTCAGTGTTGTTTTTAGTAATTTATACAGAAATACCATCATGATTTCTCATTAATTTAAAAGGCATTGGATAAATTTAGGAGTCATTCAAAGTTTAGAATATATGATAAATGGTAAATATATAAATGTTGCTTTACCAAAATGTTTACCTGAAAAACTATTTCATTTTCTTTCTCCTTAAATACACACGTTTAAAGGTCTGGTGTTTTTTTCTTCTAATTCATAAGACCTCCTGGATACGTTTCCAACTTTTCCTAATAAATAGTGCACATTACACGATTCAAACCTTAACTTTCCCGTCAGACTAGAGTCAAATTAGCAATAGCTCCAATCGAGTAAAGTAATTGCACAGCATTACCACACCATCGTGTTAGGACAGACATGTAATATGCACTTAGTATAAAGAATGGCAGGAAATTCTAAAGTAATATTGACATTTGGAAAACACCTTGACTCACTTCTGATATTTGGAAGCCAATAATCCATATGGAGGAAAATTAGTCTATAGAATGCGGCTTTAACAAAGGTTCACATCAACTTTAAAAGAAGCAGAAACCATGTTCTACAATAGTGTGTGTATGTGTACAGTAGGCCTACATGTGATTTACCATGCAAAAACATTTGAAGTTTCAATAAATATTGTTTACCTGTTTAAAATACACTTTTTCCACTTTTTTAAAGCAAATATAGGTGCTGGGTTATGTATTGCACAATTGCACTTAAGATGTCTCACAAATCCAAACCTCTTATGCTTGGAAGTTTGTAACCAATGGCCAGATAAACTAGCCTGGCTCCGCCCCATTAGCCTAACCCCGCCCCACTATTAGCCTGGCTCCGCCCCACTATGCTCTCAAATCTATTTATTTAGTTGAGATTATAGCCTGGAAACAGTGTCCACATTAGCGTTCGCACTGCCAGCATGCTGGCGGTCCAATCAGCGTGGGGTAGTGAGATAACGTTGAAGTCAAGCGTGTTTCTAAATGGTGGTAGAGCTAGATGAGGAGATCACAACAGTACGGCTGATTGGTTCAGCACTGTCCAATAGTTTAAAATTAACTAGAGGTCTACACAATGTAGGAGGAAACCATTGCAAACACTTCCCAATGAAGTGTAGCCAGACCCTGTTCACAAAGTGAATATAGTCTGGTTACACCAGGCTACACTTAAACAGGAATTGGGGGGGAAATGCTCCTGCAATTAAATGCATGTTTATAACAGTATTGTGTAGTTATTGTGTAATGATGTGTGGCCCACGGATTATTAAAATGTAGCTAGTCTTGTTCTTTGTTGAACACAACAGAAACTGCTAACTAAGCATTGAACTGTTAAACCTTCAGTGGTAAGCTAGCAACTAGCATCTGAATGTACATATGCATTACCATCAGTGCTAAGCTACCAACTAGCATCTGAATGTACACATGCATTACCTTGAGTGCTAAACTAGCAACTAGCATCTAAATGTACACATGGATTACCTTCGCTGCTAAATTAGCAACTAGCATCTGAATTAACACATGCATTACCTTCAGTGCTAAGCTAGCAACTAGCATCTAAATGTACACATGGATTACCTTCAGTGCTAAGCTAGCAACTAGCATCAATGTACACATGCATTACCTTGAGTGCCAAGTTAGCAACTAGCATCTAAATGTACACATGGATTACCTTGAGTGCCAAGTTAGCAACTAGCATATAAATGTACATATGGATTACCTTCAGTGCTAAGCTAGCAACTAGCATTAATGTACACATGCATTACCTTCAGTGCTAAGGTAGCAATTAGCATTTAATGTACACATGCATTACCTTCAGTGCTAAGCTACCAACTAGCATGAAGTCAGCTGTTATTACAGTACAGTACTGCCAGCAATAGCACACACACATTGTTGGCAGATGCTGTGGATGAAACGTTATTCCTACTTCTATTATTACTTCCATTGTATTCATCTATATTTAGTTCTATAGTTGACTAAGAGCTGGACTGGTTCAGAGGACACTGACACAACACTAGACTGGACATGTGGAGAATGAAAGGTAAACTGCTTCATTTCTAAAGTCGCTGCATCAGTAGAATCAACTCCTGTGTTATACTGACCTGCTGCTTTCTAACGGGTGCATGTCCTGGTACACCCTTGTCCTGACACATCCTTATTACAGCATCGGCTGTGTTTCCTTTGGAGGCCAAATACAAGCCTGTTCTGGAGGTAAAGGCACTAACTACAAATCATTTGTGTTTACCTTCTGCATGTGGCTATGATGAATTATAGGTGTTAGGAAAATGTTGACACATAATAAAATGTCATGTTGAATGTATTTATACAGCTCTGAATCACATTAGTCTCAAAGGGCTTCACACACTCGATCTGGTCAATTAAGTGCAATAAACCAGGACCTGAAATCTGAATAATAATCCATGTGTATAGATACAGGTCTGAAATATACTTGAGCTGGTAGCCAACGTCAAGGGGTGGGGAGGGGGGTTGAGGGTTTGCTATGCGATAGATCTTTGTCCACCCCGCACTCTATGTAATCTGCTCATGATTCATTGCATTGATTGGGCAGTATGAACATAATATTATCCATGTTTTAGGACAGTAGCCATGATATATCTATCAACAATTCAGGCAAGCAACAAAGTTATGACTGAAACAGTCGGATCGATCAAATGGGGGCATAAATAAAACAAATAAAACATGTTCTTTTAAATTATTTTCTTCTACAGTTTATTTACAGTGGGATTTAACAAAACGATTAAAATCTCTTGGTCTTTCGGTTAGAGATTAGGGTTAATCCTCACCTAGGGGAAGGTTTGGTGTCAGATAAACCAGACTGCTAACCCTATGCTAGCATGGTCCCATCAGATAAACCAGAGACTGTGCAAACACTGTGCTAGCATGGTCTCATCAGATATACCAGACTGCTAACCCTGTCCTAGCATGGTTCCAACAGATATATCAGAGACTGTGCTAATACTAAGCTAGCATGGTCCCATCAGATATACCACAGGCTGTGCTAATACTAAGCTAGCATGGTCCCATCAGTTATACCACAAACTGCTAATACTGTGCTAGCATGGTCCCAACAGATATATCAGAGACTGTGCTAATACTAAGCTAGCATGGTCCCATCATATATACCAGAGCTTGTGCTAATACTAAGCTAGCATGGTCCCATCAGATATACCAGAGCTTGTGCTAATACTTAGGTAGCATGGTCCCATCAGTTATACCACAGACTGCTAATACTGAGGTAGCATGGTCCCATCAGTTATACCACAGACTGCTAATACTGTGCTAGCATGGTCCCAACAAATATATCAGAGACTGTGCTAATACTAAGCTAGCATGGTCCCATCAGATATACCAGAGCTTGTGCTAATACTTAGCTAGCATGGTCCCATCAGACATACCACTGTGCTAATACTGAGCTAGCATGGTCCCATCAGATATACCACTGTGCTAACACTAAGTTAGCCTGGTCCCATCAGATATACCAGAGACTGTGCTAATACTGTGCTAGCATGGTCCCATCAGATATACTAAGCTAGCCTGGTCCCATCAGATATACCAGAGACTATGCAAATACTAAGCTTGCCTGGTCCCATCAGATATACCACAGACTGTGCTAATACTAAGCTAGCCTGGTCCCATCAGATATAACAGAGACTGTGCTAATACTGTGCTAGCATGGTCCTAGTCAGACCTAGCATGTGCTAGGATGTGCTGACCAGGAATCCCTGTGAGTCTGATGTCTAGATGGGACACATACTGTATAACTCAGTGGCTGGTCCAGAGAAGCAGGGCAGAGCTGAATAGAATACTGGAAGCATTTACTGCAGAACTTCCTTTGGGCCCAGAATTTAGTGCCTACAGACCCCATGTGCCTGTTCCACCTGAAGAGAGGTTCTCCAGAGGAAGAATTCCCAGACCTGGCCAGGAATCGGACCTACATGGCTGAGGTCCTGACCATGGGCTTATACCGGCGACAGTTCCAGCGCAGTACTCAGAGTGGCGTGATCTTTGATGACATCATCCGCCCTGGCCTGGAGGCACCAGGTGGCAACAATGCATTGAATATCTACAGTGTGCTGAATATCTACAATGTGCTGAATTTATTTATTTATTTTGAAAATTTTAAAGGTTTTGGAACAAGGTAGGTTTAGTGATAAAATGGATGGACTTGTCTTAATTCCTGAAGGTTCCCTTTTTCCTTTACAGAATTTTTGTGGGTTCTTTCAATCTATTATTTATACGGTTGGAGATTCATGTTAGCATTTGCCTATAACCAGAAATATGTATCTAATGGTACATATCCTCTCAAGACTGATTCTCGTGGCAAGTCTAACTGAAGCTCGCAAGATCAGGATGGTCTTGCCTTGTGGAAAGCACAATTGTGCTTGTAATTGAAACCAAAAGGTTGCATGTTTTACAAATAAGCATAGTTGTTGGAACCCAGACAAGGGACACAGATCTTGAAATTGTGACAATCCCAGGCACAAAAATAAATGAGCAGCTATGGAGAAATGCTGCTTGCAATATCTTGACTTGCAACATGGTAGTTCAGGTGGTGTCACATAAATATTTATCAGAACAGAGTAAACTCATAATGCGTTAACTTAATTAACTTTTTATATAGCAAGGGGGGATTTCCAACAACCACTTTTAATAAATCTGCTCCTTGTGGATATTTTACAGCTTTCCAGATAGCTCTTTCTTCCTTCCAAGTTCAAAGCAAAGAGATACCTTTAACGGTGCCGCCTCCCTTCAAGGTAACTTCTAAGCGATAGCGATGTCAAGTAAACTCTTTCAATGAGATATCACATTTCTGGAATAATTTAAAAAAAAATCATAGACAAAAATGTCTACAATTAGTAGGTAAAGTAGAGAAAAGGAAGCGCTCACCGATTCCAAATGCGTAACTGAATGATAAATATAGGCTGCTACCCAGTACAGGATAATACAGCAGGGTAAGTAAACCTGTCAATATATTTAACTTAAAGTTATTAAATATGACTCCATGTATCGTCCATCCATCCATCCATCCATCATCATCCGCTTATCCAGATTCGGGTCACAGGGACAGCAGCTCCAGCAGAGGACCCCAAACTTCCCTTTCCCAAGCAACATTAGCAAGCTCTGACTGGGGGATCCTGAGGCATTACCAGGTCAGTATGGAAATAATCTCTCCACCTAGTCCTGGGTTTTTCCCGAGGCCTCCTCCTAGATGGACGTGCCTGGAACACCTCCCAAGGGATGCGCCCAGCGGGCATCCATACCAGATGCTAGTACTATTCAACTGGCTCCTTTTGACACAAAGCAGCAGCGGCTCTACTCCGAGTTCCTCACGGAAAGTCTAGCTTCTCACCCTATCTCTAAGGAAGACACCAGCCACCCTGCTGAGAAAATAGGAACGCAAATTGCCGGTAGATCGAGAGCTTTGCCTTCCAGCTCAGCTTTCTTTTCGTCAAAATGGTGCGATAAAGTGATTGCAATACCGCTCCCGCTGCTCCAATTCTCTGTCAATCTCCCACTCCATAGTCCCCTCACTCGCGAACAAGACCCCGAGGTTCTAAAACTCCTTCACTTGGGGTAAAGATGCATTCCCTACCTGGAGTTGGCACTCCATTGGTTTCTGGCTGAGAACCATGGCCTCAGATTTAGTAGTGGTAATCCTCATCCCAGCCTCTTCAAACTCGGCTGCAAACTGATCCAGTGAGTGCTGGAGGTCAGGACCACATCATTTGCAAAATGCAGCGATGAGATCCCCAGGCTACCAAACCGCAACACTTCCCCACCACGACTACGCGTCGATATCCTGTCCATGAATATCACAAACAGGATTGGTGACAAAATGAAGTCCTGGCAGAGACCAACCCCCACCTGAAACGAATCCGACTTACTGCCAAGAATGCGTACACAGCACTTGCTTTGGACAAACATTGATTTAATTGCCCTTAGAAGAGACCCCCTTACCCCATACTCCTGCAGCACCTCCCACAGTATCTCCCGGGGGACCCGGTCAAATGCCTTTTCCAGATCCACAAACACATGTAGACTGCAAGGGCATACTCCCAGGCCCCCTCCAGGAGCTTTGCAAGAGTAAAGAGCTGGTCTGTTGTTCCACGACCAGGACAGAAACCGCATTGTTGTTCTTCAATCTGAGGTTTGACAATTGGCAGAACCATCCTCTTTAGCACCTTGGAATAGACTTTACCAGGGAGGCCAAGTAGTGCGATACCCCTGTATGATGAAAACACTCTCTGGTTCCCCTTTTTGAAGAGGGGCATCACCACCCCAATCTGCCACTCTTTTGGCACTGTCCCCAACTTCCACGCGATGTTGAAGAGGCGTGTCATCCAATACATCCCCTCCACATCCAGCTTTTTGCATTTCTGGATGTATCTCTAATCACTGGGGCTTTGCCACTTTGGAGTTGTTTGACTTCCTCAGTGACCTCCCCCAGGGAAAATGGCAATGATCCCCCATCAGCCTCCAGCTCTGTCTCTACCATAGAGAGCGTGTCCGTCGGATTCAGCATTTCCTCAAAGTATTCCTTTCATCAGCCAATTACCTCCTCAGTTGAGGTCAACAGTGTCCCATCCTTACTGTACACAACTTGGATGGTTCCCTGCTTCCCCCTCCTAAGGTGGCGGACAGTTTTCCAGAAATACTTTGGTGTCAACCGAAAGTCTTTCTGGCTTCTCCAAAACTCTCCCACACCCGCTGATTTGCTTCTGCTATGGCAGATGCTGCAGCCCTTCGGGCCCGTCGGTACCTTACAATTGCTTCCAGAGTCTTCCGGGACAACATATCCCGAAAGGCCCACCGGTGTCCACCACAGTGTTTGAGGGTTACCATCCCTTGAGACCTCTAAGACCTTAAGATCACAGCTCTCTGCCGCAGCTTCAGCAATGCTTTGAACATTTTTCACTCAGGTTCAATGTCCCCATCCTCCACAAGGATGTCAGAGAAGCTTCACCGGAGTTCTCATGGGCAGAAGCCTCCTCCAGACATTCCCAGTTCACCTCCAGTACACTTTTGGGTTTACCAGGTCTGTCCTTGACCCAACTCATCACCAGATGGCGGTCGGTAGCCAGCTCTGCCCCTCTCTTCACCCAAGTGATAGAAAAATGTGGCCTCAGATCAGATGATACGATCACAAAATCAATCATCCACCTTGGGTCTAGGGTGCTCTGGTACCACATACAATTATGAGCATTCTTATGTTCAAACATGGTGTTTGTTATAGACAGTCCATGACTAGCACAGAAGTCTAACAGCAAACGCTCGCTTGGGTTTAGATCAGGGAGGCTATTCCTCCTAATCACACCTCTCCAAGTGTCTCCATCATTGCCCACGTGTGCGTTGAAGTCTCCCAGTTAAACAATGGAGTCCCCTACTGGAGCCCCATACAGGACTCCATTCAGGATCTCCAGGAAGGCCGGATACTCCAAACTGCTGTTCGGTGCATATGCACTGACAACAGTCAGAGTTTTTACTCCACAACCTGTAGAGTGTAAGGCTACCCTCTCGTTCACCGGGGTAAACTCCAATGTAGCAGCGCTCAAACGGGGGCTTGTTAGTATCCCCACACCCGCTTGGTTTATTACATCTGGGGCAACTCCAGAGTAGAGTAAAGTCCATCCCCTATCCAGGAGTACGGTTCCAAAACTAAGACTGTGCGAAGTCCCATCAGATCTAAATGGTAGCGCTCCACCTCCTGCACACGTTCTTCCCCCACAGCAAGGTGACATTCCATGTCCCCAGAGCTAGCCTCTGTCGCCTGGGTCTGGTCCGTCTAGACCCTTGACTTTTACCGCCACCCATGTAACAGCGCACCAAAACCCCACGGTTTCTCCCACAAGTAGTGGGCCTATAGGATGTAGAGTAGAGTGATGCATTGTTTCTTCAGGCTGTGCCCAGCTGGGCTCCATGGCCAACCCTGCCACCAGGTGCTCACCAACGAGCCCTTCCTCTGGGCCTGGCTCCAGACGTGGGCTTCCTGCAGGCAGGGTAACTTCTCCTCTCGTGTTCTTTCTTGAATGGTCTTCTGGACCATTCTTTGTCTGGCCCCTCCCCTGAGACCACTTTGCCTTCGGAGACCTTACAAGGAGTACAAGGCTCCAGACAACACTGCTCTCAGTGTCAAAGGGACACAAATCTCTCCACCACGATAAGATGATGATTCCCGGAGAGGTCCATGTATCTTTCATATTTCATTTCATATTTCATATTTTAGCTCATTGCCAGCAACACTTAAAAATCATGCTTCAACAAATAGTACATTTTTACAAAAGCTGCTGTTAATACTACCACGTACTGCAAGTAACTCCGCCCCGTCTAGCCGGCTGAATGGAAGAATCACGGAGCAGAACTCAAGCAAAAGCAAAACAAAGGCAAAAAAAATGGTTCATTAATCGTAATCAACGTACATTGTTCAATAAGCAGTGATTTTCGTGATTTTTATACAAATATTGAATGAAAAGTGATATACGATTCAAGTATTATTATTATTATTATTATTATTAAACTGAGTTCATCCAGATATATAAATAAAATCATTACATTTAAAATAAAAATAACTAAGCATCCCACTTGGAAGTTACCTTTATTATTTCTCATTGTATGATATTACAAAGTGGCATGTAGTATGCAGAACTCTGGTTACACATAAGCAACAGACTTAAATGTGTGTGTGTGTGTGTGTGTGTTGCAGAGTCAAGATCCATTGGGTGTTTAGCAGGCGATGGCCAGTCCTACATCCTCTTCTGTGACTTCTTTGACCGAATAATCGAAGCTTTCCACAAACACAGTCACGAGCAACACCCCTGCATGTGACCTGAACTACAACAATCTGAAGGTGTCCGTACACAAAGGTTGTCATAGCAACACCCCTGCATGTGACCTGAACCATAACAATATGTAGGTCTCCTAGCAACATCCATGTATTTTAATGAGGAAAACCAAACCTACGCATTGTAGAGATTAGGATCAAGGCAAAGCTCTGTGCAAGTAAATCCTCAAAAATGTATTATACTGATCATCAGCACATGGTCATAACACCAAGGTAACAAGGTGTTACGTCACCCTGACCTGGGCCAGAGGCCCTAGGCCTGCAAAGCACATGGTAACCTTATGAAACAGACATCTGGCGTCTCAGGAATGCCAGAAGAGATGCTACTTGGCAAACGGTTAGCTAACTACTGGAGCACCAGTAACACATCACAATAAGCTATCTCTCTTAACACATCTCATGGCAAGTCATGGCAGATGTTTTACATCATCTGTTTGCATTCAACGTAAAAACAAGTGTTTGAAGATTGTGAAGAAAATATTTATTAAAGTTTTCAGTTGGCAATGTAGGGCAGTGCATTATGGTAAATGTTATTTTAAGCATGCATTTGGAACAGAGTGGCCCAATCTCAATGTCCTCCCTCACAGACTCACAGAATTGGATCCAGGTTCCTGCTAAATCCGTGAGGGTTTAGGACCGTCTCAAAGCCCGTAGACTACTTCTGTGGGACATGAACCGCGAGCGGTCGTCCGTATCCGCAGAAGTAAATCCGGTTTTCATTGCAATTTGCTATGGAAACCTTATAAATTGCTTGGATAAACATTGTGTGGCATCTTTGCTGAAAATTTAACCACTAACCAGTTTTAAAATAAAAAAATGTTACAGCAATTATAATGTACTTGATTTATATTAGAATAGATTAATATATGGGCTACAGTCTCCCATGGCTCAATGGACACGTTCCTCGCGTTGTGATTGTTTCTCTCCAGAAAACATAATACCGAATCCGGCTTGAGTTGTAGAGAGCTGTAATGTAATACCTATCAATATGCCTATTTGCGAATGTAGTAATTATAGAACACTTAAAACTTGAAATATTGTGCTGCAGAGGTGTGTGGCAGTTTACGAAAAACAAGCGCACATCACATGCATGAGAAAGAAACCAGTTACCTTGGAAACCAGTAGGGACACGTCACAACAAATAAACTGTGGGTAACTGTGCCCATAGGCAAAGTACGCTTAACTGCAGACTTTCAGTAAGGGGGCATAAATGGCTTGAAAACCGCGTGAGAAGTTCAGAACACTCCATCACTTCACCTGTGACAGCCCATTACGTCCTCACCGACTTGACGAGAACGCGCCGGAGATGAAGTTAGAGGAATGCTGTGCAAAGTTTATTATTTTGCACACTTTGATTAGATTATTCATTAAACATATATGTGCATTTCTGCTTAATTATGCTGTTTTGACAAAAATAATACATTAGGACACGATGTGATTTCCGTTACCAAGTTAGTAGCTTGTTTGTACCTATCTGTAATTGTGATCATTGATGATCTGTTGTGTGAATGATAGTTTACTTCAGTTGTCACCCTGGTTATGGTGATAGATTGTTATTGATATCATTGTTAATTTGATCCTGTTTTATCACTCCACATGCGAGTGTAAACTCGCAATTGACTGCGTAGGCGGCGTTTTTATATTAACCTTACCTGTCGGGGTGATCTGGCCACGTTTTGGACTGTCCACTTTTTGGCTTTTTAGACTGTGAATCTGAGATCTTGGGGTTTGCTGTGGCCTTCTCCATCGATAGCCACTACAAACCTGAAGTCTACGGAATCGAACATGCGATCTTCTTCAGTGAAAATATAATATCCATGCTGATCGTCAAATTGACCAAAGAGGTACGGCAGTATCTCATCAGGAAATTCCAGCCTGGATTTCTTTACCATCGATTTGGATTAAATCTACTCTTCTGTAGAAAATGATGCTCCTACCGGTATTATATATTTTGTTCTTAATTTCTGGCGAGGAATTCCAAGGGACAAATGATCATGAACACGATGGGCATCCTACACTTTATTCTCATCAATATAGGGGCACTGTTTCGGATCGTGGCTTTATGGAGATTACTAAATGGATACCACAGACTTTTGATGACTGCAAAGTTTTAACTGAACTTGTCA
>JAODLL010079713.1:3021-15768 GCA_026546735.1 Forbesichthys agassizii | reverse complement strand
AGCCATTCACAAACAGTTTCAATGTATGGCTTCCCAGATGGACTTGTGACAACAATTCCTCTGGCATGTCAGGTTACCTGTGCAGTACCTCCCTGTCATTTTACCTCGCTCACCATTGCTGTGATGTCAATCTCTTCTCTCCTCAGGCTGGTACAGGGGCCACACACTACGGAACAAATCACACAGGGTATGTGCACCGTCAGCGCTTTTTGAATGACAAATACTGTAATTATTTCTCTGTTGAGAAACATATACTCCCATTTTCAATGAAATCCCCCCATTAGGGCATCTTCCCAGCTTCGTACATACACCTCAAGGAGGCTGCCGTCGAGGGAATAGGGTGAGATCACAACTCAGTAAACAATGTTTCATTATAATGGTAATCCACTTTGGTTTTGGTTCCGCGCCACACCTTCTCTTTTGCCAGTAACACAATGGCGCGCTCATACTGTAATTGTAATCAGCTTTCTTTGGCTTTTGTCGGAGAAACCACTAGCCATTTACCACGAATAGAAATGCTCTAGACCGTGTTTGTTTTCAAAGAGTGGGTCGGGACCCTGCCATGTGGTCGCTAGATAGTTTTCCGGGAGTCACAAGTTTTGAGTACAATTTTAATGAAGTCCTATAAAATATGCATTAATTATTTACACAACCACTGAATCTATTTGAACTGAAGGATACAACATTGTCTCGGCGAGTGCTATGCTGCTTTTCCAATATTCTTCTCCTCTGTCTGCCTGCTAGCCAGCAGGAAATAATTATCCCCGCAGACTTACCCTTGGTCCAGGAGCTGGGGGCCACTCTGAGAGAATGGGCACAAATATGGCACAAGCTCTATGTGGTACGCAGTTACATCTGTCTAATCAGCCTTCTTTCTTCCTTCCATTGCATACAGTACTCATGACATGCAGTTATTAAGATAGTCGTCGTTGTTTCTCCCCAGCGAAAAATATGTAGCTGATAATGTATTGTGTGTGTGTCCTCTTATCTGACAGACCAACAAGACCAGTCTGTTCAGGAGTGTTCAGCAGATGGCCTACAGCCTCATTGAGTATCGATCTCAGATAGTGTCCGGGACTCTACCCAAGGATGACCTTGAGGTGCTCCAGAAGAAAGTCACAGCCAAGATTGATTATGGCAATCGGTACAAATCTCAGTCCTGCTCTGTGAAATGAACACCGAACACTGTAAAGGTTCTGTGAGTAAACTCATGCGCTTGCTGTGCCGTGTGGTGTAGGATTCTGGGACTGGACCTGGTGGTCCGCGATGACACGGGGAACACACTGGATCCAGACTGCACCAGCACGGTCAGTCTGTTCCGAGCCCACGAGACCGCCTCCCGCAGTGTTGATGACCGGATACAGGAGGAGAAGGCAAGCCGACTAATCTCCTTCACTCCAAATTGTTAGAGCTGCAATCTAAAACTTTTTTTGATGCAAGCAGATGTCTGTCTTGCAGCTATTTATGGCCAATTGAGGTAATATGGTAATGATTCAGCCTACTCTCCGTTCATTAAAGCATTTTTATTTGCACTTTAGAATAATCTCGTCTCTAGGTACGACATTAACTGAAAACCCGGCAAAGTTACAGATAGTAGCTTCTAAATTAATTATTCCCAAAATGCTAAGTAGTGAGTGAGTGACTCAGAAAATGTAGCTGTAAAAGGTTTGTTTAAAAATAAAATAAATATCTGATAATATGGTATTTGTGGGGGTTCTCTGTGAAGAACATGGAGTACACTAATTCTTTAATAATCACAGGTTACAGTTAAGGATAAGGGGGCTATGTCATACATTTCTTAGCATTTTTGGCAAAATTGTATTATTGCTTACAGTTAGTGTGTGAAATGGACTCAAATGTCTAATGCTAACACTCTTGCTCTCTTGCAGACTCGGCTGCAAAACCTTGAGATGAGGCGTCAGAGCCTGTTCAGTACAGTGCACACCTACAGTCTGTTCATGAACCTTAAAAACTTTGTATGTAACATCGGAGAGGATGCAGAGCTGCTCATGTCACTCTATGACCCTGACCAGTCTGAATTCATCAGGTTTGCCTTGCACCTCACCTCGTTCAGGCACATGGCGTGTAGCTTAGCTAAGCTAGCCTAGTTTAGTATTGCTTGGTGGACAGTTTCTAAACAAACAGAACTGTGGTGCTTCTCAAATTGCCGTCAGTTCCCCATACACATACATATGTATTATTCTGCATTTTCTCTGCCACAAAAAATACACAATGGGTTTTGCACACAGTTTTGCATGTTTTTTGTATTCTTCCTGATGCTTTATACGAGTAAGATATGCATTGGAAAAGAAGATCCCTAACTGTGATTGTGCTTTGTTTTGATACAGTGAGAACTTTTTGGTGCGATGGGACAGTATGGGCATGCCTAAAGAAATAGAGAAACTCAACAATCTGCCTGCGCTATTCACGGTAACTGAATCCTCACTGGCCCCAGTCCCTGTGCTATAGATTGCCATAGCTGCCTGAAAGTGGTACACGTGGTGAATAAGCATTGTATAGTGTATTTGTATCACTATTTTATTTACGGTTTATTTAGATGGTGAGAAAGTAGGACAGACAGATGACAAAGTGGAATTAATCCTGGTCCAATGGGGCCACACAATCGCATGTCGTTCTGCAGACGTGGAACCTAATCGCTTGACTATCTCAGGGTTTATCTTTAATTAACAAATCCCTTCCTTATGCAGATCTCTGGAATCCACTGTGCTTTCCTTGGTACAGTAACAGGTCTTGTGTTTGTGCCATGGATCCTTAAATGAAATGATTGGTCGTATTAGTATTTAAGTTTGGTTTTCTTCATTAAATGGTTCCTAGCTTCCCTGAGGACTCTTTTAAGTTCTCACTGTGAGGTGTTCGTGTAGCTGCCCTAAATCGCCCTCACCGCTGGCTGTGGTGTGTGCTTAGGACCTGAGCAGCAGTGACCTCATCAGGCAGCGCCTATTCCTGGTCTGCCAGATTATAAGAGTGGGCAGAATGGAGCTCAAAGAGGGCAAGAAACACACTGGAGGACTCAGGAGACCATTTGGTGTGGCTGGTGAGATGTTTTTAATGGTTGTGTACCTGCTGTTTTAATCAGTTGTACTTTATTTATTCAACCAGGTAAGTGTATAGCCTCTTTATAAGAGGGGCCTGGCCAATCAGCCGTCATAGGCCATACAAACAATACAACGTATAATAACAAACCCCAGTCAATGTCAGGCAAATGTTATTGAACAGTGTAGGAAGAGCAGGGGCACTGACCAATTATGATTGGTTCTATCTTATTGAAACGAGCACCAATCAGATATTAACACATTATTTGTGTTAAAGGTATTAGTCAGCTATTGCAAACTAAATGTAAGCTGATAAACAACAAATATCTCCTCCCATTTCGCTAGCTTACCGCTCTCTGTGCGTGTTGAAAAAAGGATCTGATACTTCTACACAGCCCTCAATCCATAAATGGTAACATAAACAAAGTGGCGAACATCAAGATTGTATCAACAAAGCTTTGCTTCACAATGCATTTTGATGTGTGAGGCGCCGCTGCGGAGGACCACGGAGCGATACTGTTTTTGATTTGAACTAGAAGGTGTTCTTGAGAATGACTGACCCTGCCTTTTAATGCAAGTAGCTGGGTGCATAATATAAGTGAATTAAAATAAAACCTCCATATGCTGGGTGAAATCACACCACCTGCCTGTTTCCCTCACCCACGGAAATGCCTCACTTTCTGCCTCGGTAGAACCATGGGGTAGAACCGGCTGTGGAAAGTGGTTCAGCAGCCCCTGGTTGTGTTTCGGCCTGATGATTTGTGGGTTGGATGAGAAATGGTTTCCTCGGTTCTCACAACAAAATGGACTGAAACCAAAGTATGTTGGAATGAGCAACTCAGAAGTCACATTTTTCTTAGCTGGGAAATAAAATGCACCAGGAAAGACCTGTGTGGAATGCACAATATGGAAGGCGTCAACCAGTGCAGGGAAAATAAAAAAATATACATCAATTTGTCTTACTTTTGAACCTGTCTGTGGTCCAGGCAGCAGGTGAGTGAGATTTAACAACTGGTTTGGTCTCTAAGATGAGATATTATGGTGCCCAAACACAATTTCTGGTATAACATAACCAGGTACTTTCTGTTTAAGACAGAAATGGCTATGTCTGGAGAATTACATTTATACTGACAAAGTGGCTTATCCTTGACAACAGCAAGTTGCAATACCTATGTCTGTGTCATTGCAGTGATGGACATAACCGATATAGCCCACGGGAAAACCGATGATGAGGACAAGCAACATTTCATTCCCTTTCAGCAGTGAGTGTTTGATATTGACCTGACGCACAATGCCCATGTTGTTAACAGGGTTGTCCTTACATCTCGGAATACAAGTCATTAAAACACAATAGAATTGGCTCTGAAGCTGTGTATGACAGAAAAGCGTTACGGTAAAATGCTGACTTTTAATAGTATTCAGATTGTCATTGGTTTTACCAATCCAAATTGTGTGTGTGATAAACAAAACAATGAGATGGATGGGAGAATAAAGCTAAATGACTTGGTTGGCATTTCATTAGGAATTTGGTTAGAATCAAGTAGGAAACCCTCAAACATGCTTAAAGTCTTAATCTTTCCAATACTGTGGATGGGATAGGTTAGATGACTTCTGAAAATATCTTGAGTGAATGTCAAGACCTAAACCAAAAATGTCATGAGCGCAACATGCATGTGTTTAATTTAGAAGGATAATGAATGAATAGTATATTTTATCATTATACTAGAAAATGACATGAATATGTTGTCTGTAGAATACATTAAAGGCTGAAATGTCGCTAATGGCCTGATGTTGACTGGTTGAAGCAATTACCCCAGTTCTAATTTCCACTTAAAGGTGAAGTCAGTGATTGTAAGCTAATAAACCTTTTGTAAAATATCTACTCATGATCGGATAGCTGCCTGTTATGTGTGCGTGCTTAAAAGTGATCTGGTGTTTCCCAAGAGCCCTGGTCTGTACACGGGAACACAATTACATTTAAAGTAATTTATTTTCTAAAGTATATTATTCTAATCATGTAAATGTTTATGTTGCCATATTCATGCATAACAACACAGTGGCAGACACATTTTATGAAAAGGTCATATAACAACAAAGTGTATCGGGCAAGGATAATAAAACTAGAAGGTAAATATGTCATATTATAAACAATATTGAAATTAAAAATAAAAGTGTATTTTAATAGCCTGCGTTTGAGTTAATTAACTGCAAATAAAATGGTGTGGTTAGAGATGCTAAGTCTGCATCCTCTACATATTCTGAGGCCGTCTCAGTGTTTTCGACAACAACTACATTTCACTCAATTTGACTCAATTCCCCCAGAGACGACACGTGCACTGAATGTGTCTGCAATACACAACGTGTGAAAGGTGTACAGTGGGGTAAACACATTGTCAAACCCATGATTTGCCTTTTAGTGACTGCAGCCTGTCTATCTGTTGAGTTTTCCCGCTCGTCAGCATGGATGACAGCTGCTTGTTTCTCGGCCGTCCTCTCTCCTCCACCCCCCACCACCCCCCCTTAATCTGGATTCACCTTTCCCAGGATCGCTATGGAAACCTACATCCGACAGCGGCAGCTCATCATGTCTCCCCTGATCCCGTCCCGAGTCATAGGCGAGAACGAGCCCCTCTCTGCCGTCTTCAACAAGGTCATCGCCACGCGAGAGGTCAACCACAAAGGCCAGGGTAAGATGAGACACCAGTGAGACGTTGGCTGTTGGGGCCGGTAAATGGACTGCATTTATATGGAGCTTTTATCCAAAGCATGGAACATGGTTTGCCTCACATTCACCCATTCACACACCAATGGCGATGTCAGCCATGACACCTGACCACCGGGAGCAGTTAGGGTTAGTATCTTGCTCAAGGACACTTTAACACTTGGTGAGGAGTTAGCAGGGTTCAAACCAGCGAGTTCTTGCTCACCTATCGCCCCGCTACCACTGCAGCACTTGCCTCCCCACCCCGTACTTAAGTAGGATTTAATATGTAACTGGCATGCAATATAACAATAACAAAATATGTCCAGCCTTGGTAAGAGATTGGTACCATGAATAACGCTAATTACAAAGTGTCAGAATGTTAATTTGAATTAGTAGTACTTCAGCACTCACCTATCGCCCCGCTCTACCACTGTGCCACTTGCCGCCCTAAATAAACGACGCATAAGCACGTTGGACGTGGCTGTGACCATGTCCTGCATCTCCCATCTGAATGTGTTGCTGTTCCTCCCCCGTGTTCACCTGCCAGGGCTGTTTGTGACTCTGAAGCTGCTCCCCGGAGACCTGGCCCAAGTTAGGAAGGACTTCTCTCACTTTGTGGACCGATCCACGGTCATCGTTGGGAAAATGGGCTTCCCTGAGATCATTCTCCCAGGTGCGTCAAGGCTAAACGCACTGTTGACGGTCAACGCACACACACGCACACACACACAAGGAGGTCATGTGGCTTGTGGTCGATAACGCAGCGTATATTCTGATTCCCTCCACAGGCAATGTGAGGAATGATATCTACGTGACTCTACTGCAGGGCGAGTTTGACCGCGGCAAAAAGAAGACCCCAAAAAACGTAGAGGTCACGTTGTGTGTGCACGATGACGAAGGCAATCCCATGGAGGTGAGGCGGCAAAAACGCAATTGACTCTTGCCATTTACACTCGTTGCTATATAAGGGCTGCTACATGGCTGGGTTGACGGAATGAAATGGTCCGGATCTTATTGAAAAGTTTCTTTTTTAATGTAGGTCAAAGTTTATTGCTTAGGCACTCTACAGTAAATCGTGCTGTCTGCATCGGGTAAAGAATATTTTCTTTTCAATTTCTTGTAGAAAGCTATATTTCCTGGGGCCGGTTACGATGGCATCACGGAATACAAGTCGGTAATTTACTATCAGGTTAAGCAGCCCTGCTGGAATGAAACAGTCAAGGTAGGAATGCTCACTTAATGTGCCTGCACCCAGACAGGGGAAGTTCTGTATTTTCCACATAATGTCTTGACTACTTCTTCAATTACTTCCTCAAATGGTTATTGCTCAATAAAGTTAAATAATCTTTTGGGGAAAGTATATGCACAGAACGTGCCACTCATACAAATTCCACATTGAAATGTCATCTTCCTTTGCAGCTTTACAATAGTGTATTCATTCTATCCTCATTCCTCTCTCCTATTGCAAGGTGACGATTCCCATTGAAGATGTCTGTCGCTGTCATCTGAGGGTGATGTTTCGTCACAGATCCTCCCAGGACTGTGAGTATATCAAACGCAGGGTTTCCACTGCTCATGGGATTCTGGAATATCATGGAATTTTAAAAAGTATATTCCACAGTCAGGGAATGAGATAATTTTTGGGAAAACTCATGTAATATCAGGGACATTTATTTGCATTAAAACATCTTTTCAGCTCATTAACTTAGATTTTAGTTGCCATTCACCACAATGGTACTGGGCGTGGTATTACGCTTTGAGATGTCTCAACCAAACATTCAAACCAATTATTGGCTTGAATGGTCACAGCATATAATCCCAATCATTACCAGTTTAATGTTGCTGTGCTGTACTTTTACACATTGTTTACATATTGTTCTGGGGGCCTGTTTTGACATTTGACTTGAGAGTGGGAACATTATTCGCCCAGTAAACATGGTTAGCCGCTAGAACTAGCGGCTTGCGTTCTGCTGTTCTGTCTAATGATCCCATGTTTCCCTCAGCCAGGGACAAGTCAGAGAAACCCTTTGGAATGGCATTTATTCGTCTCATGAAGGCAGATGGGACAACTCTAAAAGACGGCAGACACGACCTAATCGTCTACAAGGTGTGGCTGTAAAAAAAAAGTGCAATGTCATCATAATACATGTTTTTGAATAGATGGAACTGTATATTGAGTTTTTTTTAATAGGCTATAGATTGTTTATAACGTTTATATAATCTCACACAAAATGTTGGCTTTGAATAGCTGACTGCGGCGAGATGGATTATGCATGAATGTCTCCGCAATCAATAAATATAAAATTACATCTCCCGCTGATCAATATGCGTCACGACTCATTTCCCGTGCTCTGCGTTTCTCAGGTGGACGTGAAGAAGGCAGAGGATGCGAAAACGTACCTCACCCTGCCAGGGAGCTGGGCGGAGGTGGAGGAAAAGGAGAGACAAACTGGGAAACAGTTCCACCACTCTGGCGTGGTTCCAGTAACTAAGGACAGCTTCCAGATAGCCACACTCACCTGTTCCACAAAGCTCACACAGAACGGTACCATGGGGCACCATTTATATTATTTTAATCTCAAGGCTTCTTATCTTAACATCTGCGATAATTACAAGAGAAGTGCCTGGGACAATTCATCCTGGAGAAAATGCGGCAGATTCTAAGACATGTAGCGGTCCTCCTCCTCCGAGATGTATTTTCTCTCCCAGACTAGCTGGAAATTCATTAAGCCAGTCAATGTTGTTAATAATTCGCTGATGTGTTGGTGTTGATTAGTGTGATGACTGATTAGGTTTTTACTATGAATCATCTTCAGGCTTTAACTTTATTACTGTAACTTTATTTAATGAATTAATGATGTGGGAACTTATCTGTTCACATGGCTGATGGCTCCAGTGGACTTACTTGGACTTCTGAACTGGAGGTCTAACCCTGAAAACCTGGAGCAAAATCTGCAGCGACTCATGGAAGTTGAAGGAGGGGAGATCGTCAAAGTCAGTCCCATGTTTCACAGATTGCGTGATAAATATGTAATTAGCATCTGCATTTTATAGTGGACTTGTAATGCCCTTGCTGTAATAATTGTCCTTTTGCTTTCAGTTTCTCCAAGACACCCTCGATGCTCTCTTCAACATCATGATGGAGACCTCAGAACAGGATACGTATGACACCCTGGTGTTCAATGCTTTGGTGAGTTTCCCATTTCCTTGTTAGTGCAAAGTTTACATCACCCACATTAATTTTCTGAAACTTTCCATCTAGTATCACAGTGACATTTTACGCAGGATATTTCCATGTAGTGTATACTTGCACAATATCGGAAAGTAATGTGTGTTTTACCATAATAATCCAGTTGTGAGAAAAGAAAAGTTCAGAAAAGCTCATACCGACATTGTACATGTACTGCACTGTATGGTTAAACAGGTGTTTATAATCACCCTGATTGGGGACATCAAGTTCCAGCACTTTAACCCTGTTCTGGAAACCTACGTTAACAAGCACTTCAGCGCTACTCTGGCTTACATGTGAGTATCGCATGTCTTTACTCACCATTGCTTACACCCACTTATTCTTTGTATTGAACTGGCTTTACCCTGCCTGTCTCTGCTCACAAATATGAATCTTGATGCCTGACTCATTCCCTCTCCCAGGAAGCTCACCAAAGTACTGAACTACTATGTAGGCCACGCTGAGGAGCCCGCCCTGTCTGAGAGACTCTATGTAGCACTTAAAGCTTTAAAGTACCTGTTCAGGTTCATCGTACAGTCCAGGGTGCTTTATCTAAGGTACGGTGGGTGTCCGTTCATTCACACACTTTTATCAGAGTTGATTGTCTATTTAATCCACAACCTGGTTGATTCCCAGGTTCTATGGTAACAGCGAAGACGGAGATGCGTTCTACAACTCCATTCGTACCCTTTTTCTGTCCTTCAACACTCTCATGGACAGACCGTTGGACGAGGGAGTGAAGATAAAAGTGTGTTTTAGCAATGTCAATGTTCCCTGTATAGAACCAGCTTTTTTTTTAACTAGAGGTCAAATGTTTAATTTTAAACATTAAAGGCAAAGTTGGAGAATAGATCAAGCATTCGTACAAATAGTACAGCCAGCACTGAGTATTAGATTTAACCAATCAGATTGAATAAGATCTTCCCTATGCAGTATGTCTCTATACTTTAGTCATGCTTAGCACCGCATTGGACATTTCTTAAAGCTCTCTGGCCTCCAGCAAGCTCAATGTGATTGTTACAGACACACCTTCTCTCTCATTAGTTAACGCTGGAGTAGATTGCTGACTGAATTTTGAGAACTGAATGTGGAAGTATATGGAGTTGCATTCTCAACGAGGCTCTTATACAGTTTCAGAGCAAATTAATTCAATTTCACAATATTGCATTTTTATTGGAATTCAGTAGAAGCAAAAATGCTTTTCAGATTCTGTTTTTCAATGCCATTATTAAAGTTAAGCAATACAAATGCATTGATTATTAATAGTCTACTGATATTTTTACCCATAGTTGTACCTTTTTAAATTTAGCCTTTTCTTGCTCAAAACTCCTCAAAAGCTCAGTTTAATAGGTTAAAAATATATAATATAATATAATCAAATATGACCACATTACAAATGTTTGCCTATACAGTACATCCGGAAAGTGTTCACAGCGCTTAACTTTATCCACATTTTGTTATGTTACAGACTTATTCCAAAACATTAAAATAAATGTTTTCCTCAAAATTCAACACACAATACCCGATAATAACAAAGTGAAAAACATTTGTTTGAAATTTTTGCAAATTCATTTAATTTCATAAGTATTCACAGCCTTTGTTTAATACTTTGTTGAAGCACCTTTGGCAGCAATTACAGCCTCAAGTATTTTTGAATATGATGCTACCAGTTTGGCACACCTACTTTTGGGCAGTTTTTCCTATTCTTCATTGTAGGACCTCTCAAGCTCCATCAGGTTGGATGAGGTGCATCTGTGCACAGACACTTTCAGATCTCTCCAGAGATGTTCAATCAGGTTCAAGTCTGGCCTCTGTACATTGCTGCATTCATCTTTCCCTTGATCCTGACTAGTCTCCCAGTTCCTGCCACTGAAAAACATCCACACAGCATGATGCTGCCTTCACCATGCTTCAATGTAGGGATGGTATTGACCAGGTGATGAGCAGTGCCTGGTTTCCTCCAGACATGACGCAGTGCATTCAGGCCAAGCCTCCCCCAAGATTTGTGTCTCGATGCAGTCCTGTCTCGGAGGTTTACAGACAATTCCTTGGACTTCAAGGCTTGGTTTGTGCTCTGACATGCACTGTTAACTGTGCTAACTTATATAGACAGGTGTGTGTATTTCCAAATCATGTCCAACTGAATTTGCTACATTTGGACTCCGATGAAGTTGTAGAAACATCTCAAGAATGATCAGTGGAAACAGGATGTTTTCTATTTTGAGTGTCATGGCAAAGGTTGTGAATACCTGACCTTGTGATTATTTATCTTTTTATTAAAGACATTTTTTTTTTTTTGTAAATACAAACTTTTAATATGGGGTATTGTATGTGTGGAATTTTGAGGAAAAAAAATATGTTAATCCATTTTGAATAATGCTGTAACGTGTAAAAAGTGAAGCGCTGTGAATACTTTCCAGATGCACTGTATTACTAAAATACAAATGAATAGATTATTAATAATGTGTATTTTAGTAGGATTATGTAAAGTGCATCAACCTTCTTTGCATAATAGTTCTATACAAATCGGACTTGATGTGACTGTAGGCTGCAGATTGTATGTTTGTTTTGAAATTAAATATCTAAATGATATGAATGAAATTAATGTCGTGTCATGATGGGACGTTGTTGCTTGTCTGTTTCAGGGGGCGATATTGAAATACCTCCCCAGTATCATTAATGACATCCAGAGTGTCTTTGATCCTGTTGAGCTTAGGTAAGTATCCTCAGGCTTTGCAGAAATGAGAAGTGATAATTGCCTGTCACGTCTCCACGAAAATGATTATGTTGACACTACAATGAAGCAGATATTGTTCTCAGTACCTGCTGCTCGGATTTATGGGCACACTTTATTAGCCATCAATGACTATAATTATTAGCTGCCAAGTGTAAATCTAGCACGCTTAAAGGTCTGTTGTTTCCTTTCATTCTCTAGTGTTCTGCTAACCAAATTTATTGAGAGCATCCCTGATGCTCAGCTCGTTCGTCAGAAGCTGGGCTGCATGTGTAAAATGGTGGAAAGTGACCTTTTCAAGCAGCCAGGTAATAGTTATCTTACAGGCCCAAACACCTTCATAATGACATTTGAAACAAGATTAACGGGCACAGACGAAATGTAACTAGCTTTAATTTACGCCTACATCATGTTTTTTATTTTCTCTCGTTTTCTTTAGTGTTTTCTATTTCAGCGCCATAAACTGCAATACATGTCTGTGCGACTAAAGGAGCGAACAATAATGACACATCACACCCCCACCCCCCCCACCCCACCCTTGTCTCTAGATTGCCGCGACATCCTTCTGCCACTTGTGACTGACCAGCTGAGCGGCCAGTTAGACGACCACTCCAGCAAGCCCGACCATGAGGCGTGCGTTCAGCTGCTAAGCACTGTCCTCGACAGCCTGTACCACAAGGACGTGGTAAAGTGCTCACAGTGGCCCATTATGCCCGGACCCCCCGCTACAACGCACACGCATGCGTGTTTTGCGTCTTTGCTTTTAGCATAACGAGTGCTTATTATACAGTGGCTGAGCCTGTTACTTTTGTTTGCAGGGCCCGACCAGGGGACATGTGCAGCTCATAATGGAGCGTCTGCTCCGCAGGGTTAATCGCAGCGTCATCAGCATGGACAAATCCTCCCCTCTCATTGTAAGTAATGGGAGAAATGCTAGGCTTTTCCTGTGATTTGAATGTGTATTTAAAAAGACGCTCCGTGTTCCGGCGTTCATCCCTGCTGGGGGGGGGGGGGGGGGGGGGGGGGG